>JBBMKE010241703.1:0-14382 GCA_037834125.1 Lippia alba | reverse complement strand
ATTTAGTTTCTCTTGTTCCTCTGCTTTGGTATTTTTCCCCTTCTTGATCATCCAATTTCCTATTAGTCGTCGCTCGTTTGCCTCTTTCCTCGAAAGCCTCTCCAACAATGAACAAAATTCCATTTCTTATTTTCACGTTTTTGTTATGTTTGAAAAGAAATTTGTATTCTTTCTCTTTTGTTGCTGCTAAAGCGTTGTAGTGAGGTGATGTTTCTTGTTCCTGCAAGTGTGTACCCCATATTAATAGTCTGTCTGTTGTGTTTTTTCATGTATAGTGTGTAAGTTTCTCTTACCTCCGTAATTGTCACAATATACTTAGTCACCGGACATCCAATGTACGCCTCAACAACTTCTTCAAATAGTATGATTCTTACTTGTTCAATCCCATCTCCCACATTTAGGGTAACCCTATATCTGCATTTTTTTTATCAATGTATTTAAGCTATTTGCTTCTCAAGGTTTCAAATTTTATGTGTCTTCAAATTTCTTACCTCGGTGAAGCCTCAACTTCATCATCGTTGCAATTCCTGCATTGTATTCCTTGCATTGTTTTAGATATTGATCTTGTGCAGTTGTTGCAATCAATCATACCCGCGTGAATATATTTTTTTACCTAATCGACCTTTGCTTTAAAATAATAGTGCTGATTCTGTTGGAATTAGTGGAGTTTATATTTCCTACAGTTATAATAAATTTCTATTAAATAAAGAATTAAATGCCCGTTCATATTCTTGAGATCACTATAAGTAAAAACAAAACTGCACACGTTGATAACGGGCACCTTATACATTTGTTGGTGGAACTATAATGAAAATGCACAAAAATTAATTATCTTTAAATTTTCACTATGTTGCCAATACCACTACTGTATATTCTAATCGGTGATAATGATTAACAATTATAATGGCACGATAACAATACGGGAAAAGTCCTTATATTAACAACACAATATTAGTATTCATTGAATTACGTTACCCTAAAAAGTTTTTAATTTTAATATTAAAAAATACATACAATTAATTATAAGGCCGGTTTATTTGTCATGATTACCTCTTGTAATTATGACGATAATAAATTGCTTTTGTGATTATTTCCTTGGTGCTTTTTATGCTTTGGATCATCCACAATTCCTCTAAATTTTTTTCCTTTCGATGATGCCAATCATATAAAAAATTATATAAATAACTTATTTTTAATTTCATCAATATTTAATTATAGCGTTGTGATACTAATTTTTATATTATTATAATAATAAAGGTCCAACTGACCATGAGAAACTTATAATAATAAAAGTCCAACTGACCATGCACGTAGTTTCTCCGCATGGGCACAAATTGGATCGATGAGTATCGTCGTTGCAGACGTAGCTTTTAATTGTAGGTCACCTTGTGAATTTTTTTTTTTAATATCTGTCGCATTTTCTTTACAAAATCTATTTGTTCTAGGTCTCATTTTTCTGTTTGGAGTTTTGTGGCATACCTTGGTATGTTTGTTTTTTCAATTCTGAGATTTCCACAATTGCTCTTTTATTTTCCATTTTTTGTAACCACCGTCCTTCTGTCATTGCTAGGTCATCCCGAAAATTAATTGTGATTGTTTCCAACCTTCACCACAATATTATATCTGAATTAATAGTAGTTGTATCATAAATCATAAATGATTAATTATTTTCTTACTTCTTGTTCATAATTATCACTTCTCTTCACTAACCTATACTTTTGTTGCTCTTCCAAAACTGAAACACTAAAACAGTTGTTTCACTTTGTTCACAAATTCAATTATATCAGTCATTTTACCGTGTCAAATTTTATATTTTGAAATATAAAACCAAAATTCGAAATTGCCCAGTAATTATAAATATCTACCAATTGATTTTCATCAATGCTGGCAGTGAGTTCATTGAATTCTATATACTTGGAAGCTATCTGTTTTGTACCAGCTTTTCATCGACTTCGTTCATAATTGTTGCCGACTGTATAATCAATTCAATTTGTTGATTGACATTGACATTATTTTTGTTTATTTCCTTCGGCGTTGAATTCTTGATTATGTAAGTCTTATTAAAGACCAAATCATATTCATAGTATTTCTCCATATCCTTGAATATAATGCCACGTATCTTTGTCCCTTGTAAATGTAAAATTTGAGCAAATTGAATAATTAATTTCCTCTTACCTTTTTTAATAATTATTTCATGTGAAACAAAATATTAGTCCCAATGTGTAATTATAAATTAAATGTAAGTGTAGTATTAGCTTGAAAATATATCTATAAGTTCCTTATATACTTCATAACAAATTTTTAATTGACAACATGCATCTTGCAGGTATGGACCAAAGAATATAACGTTGAAAGATGTCATAATCATCAAACTTTGAAAGATGCAGAAATGTTCTAAATTTCACATGTTCATGTTATTCCCAACATTAGGCCACCAAGTATGCTTCTTTAACTTAAGCACAAGACGTGTTGTTGTTTCTTTAGCTGATCATCCATAAATATGAGCGTTCTTATACTTTTAAAATTTTGTTTCGCCACCTTGCTATTATCTTGTCGAATCACCATAACCTTAATTTTCAGTCCTGTTTATTTTGGTTTTAGTGAATTGAGGAACTATTTCAAAAGCATGATTGTTCTCCATGATCAGAATTTTTTGTGTATAAATTTTTAGTGGGGCTTCAGCTAGTGGTTGATAAAGTTATTGTTTTATATATAGCATGGTGTGGAAATAGAATCGTCTATGTAAAATGCTATTATTGTATTGGTAACATGAGGAGTTTTTTTCGTTATTGTTACAATGCCTTTCCAATTGCTCATTATTATCAATTAGGATATAGTAGTGGTGGTATTGACAATATAATGAAAACTTAAAGATAAATAAAATTTGTGCCATTTATGAAATTTTTATAGCAGTTACATACACAAAATTTTAAAGGTCTAGCCTATATGAATGTATGCCGTTTGTTTTGATTTATAGCAATCTTATGAATAGGAGTGGACCCTTGCTTCTTTAATTAATATAAAGTTCTTAGAACTGTCAATAGAATTTTATATATGTAATAATATAGAGTTATTGATATCCCTGTATATGTATATGTAAATAGATTTATTTAATTTTATACCACCTCAACAAACGGCTAACTTTCACTAATTATTATTTTATTTGTAATACAATTTTAGCATAAAGAATTCAGGATTTAATATAATTATGATTGTTATTTATTTAATTTAAATAGAATTATGTTTTATGATATTATCGTCTCGCTCTCTCTATATATATATATTCTATAATCTTTAGATAAATAATTTAACATTTAACAAAATCAAACCCAAGCAAACTCTCAGTCGAATATTCATTGTTAAAGGGGAAAATTATAGTTGTTAAAAGTAGCCATTATTCACGGTCGCATGGGCAGGCTATGAGTGAGAAGATTTGTACCTGGGAATGTCCCCCGGATGATCTAGTTTAGGTGTTGGTTTATGCACTCCTGCTTGAGTACCAAAAAAAAAAAAAATTATTCACGGTCACCTAAAGGTCGTGGCTTAACTCCCACTTTATGATTGTTTTTTTGTATAAGTCATGCCTTTCAATTGTGTATAATTCACTTATAGACCTTGAGGACAATGGCTTATACATTACTTGTTCTTCTTGTTGATGCCAAAAACACTGATGAAAATAATCTATACGTTTTCAACTTTGTCCATAAGCAAACTTACGGCCTCAAAAAACCTTAAAAATCGCCTAAAAATCATCAGTGTGTTCTTCAAGTGGATGGTTGGGTTTCTTGGATGATAACTCCGACCGTTATCTGTTGATAACATGAAGAGAAGCAGCATAACAACATATCCAAGTTGCATAAGACCTAGCTCAGAGTATAAACACTACATAGGATAAAGCAAATCAATAACCCAAAACTAACCTATCAAATAAAGGGCAAAAGATCAATCTGTATAACAAAAGAGGTACCTAGTATTTTCCCAATGTATTAGTTATTGCAACAACATCACCCTTGCAGATCTGGCACATACAAGCATTAAGAAAAGGGTACTCAAATATAAGATATCTATAAAATTAAATAAATATATCAAGAATAAAGAACACGAATAATTGTTGAGAAAATTGGATATGAGATCAGAATGACACGGGTAGTCCCTGTCCTTAAAGTGTTAATCGCCCCTAACTTTTTGAGTTTTGATAAAAGTTTCAGACGATTTACTTTTAGGGTATATGTCAAGTTGGGGGTGAACTTCGAGCAATAGCAATTTTCCAGAAATTTTATGAATGATGTTGTATTTCAGGTGTGGGATCTGACTTTTGAATCAGATTAGTATGTACCTGGACACCTCTCAGTGGATGCAAAGTGCAAAGTACGCCATCAAACGCCACATTTGCCCATGCCCGGCACCGGCCCAAGCCCGTGCCCGTACCAGGGCGCGGGCGGTGCAGTGCATGTGAGCCCATTAGTCCTCTCTTGAGTTCCACAATTTAATAACATACACAACATTTTAATATATAAAGTTGTCTACCTTATGTTATTTTTCCAATGTGGGACAAGAAACCAATGCACATTTTCCAAACAACCTTTAATATGCCTTTGTGTATTCATTAATTAATTCTCCAACAATTAATATCTAAATACATGACATATTCAACAATCCCCACTTGTTTGGAAAACTACTCTTTTTCTAGACAAGTCCCTGAAGATTTGGTCAAAGATCACGTGCCTAGAGGAAGGTTTGACGAACATTGAACCTTTTCTTAGCGTAAATAACTCAAAACTGCATCGAAATTGACGGTGTCCGTGGATTGAACCTCAACTCCTTCATGATGCAGTCGGAATTACCACACACACGTTTTCTTTCTCATACAACAAGCACTCCACTGCTTTTCGCTTATAAAGCCATACGCCATATCCCGTTTCATGAACCGTTAAAAGAGTAAATCACAACTCTCTATAAGAAGCGGCTTCACTTCTAGTTCGTATAGGCAAAGTGTTTCTCGAGCACTTGTTGCAATAGTACTGCATCACTTTGTTAAGAGCATAGCTCACCCTTTTCACGTTGCAACTCTCTGAGCTATCTTCTACTCCATATGAGACCACTCGATAGCTCCAATCAGCTCGTGACTTGTTTTTTCCTTTGAATCTATAATCAGTGGAAACCTAGACTATAGATAGGGTTACCATCACTTATGATTCAGGTAGTTTAATTCCCATATCTCTAGTAGTTGTAGCTACTAAGTCTCTCGTTAGAGGCTTAGTAAATTACTTGATAGTTACCATTGTCCTGAATTGGAATTCCACACCCAAAGATATACGTATGTATACAGTAACCAACCGATTGTGTGAAATTAAGAGTTACCTTCTTCCTAAAAAAGGATTCCAGAATAGTTGACTGTTCCTCTGCATTTGGTGACAGACAATTTGCAGGCAAATCATGATAAATTAGAAGAAGCAAGAAAAACAAGAGGTTACCCACCCAAATAAAACGAGAATTAGAGGGGTCCGAGCAACTTCAACGGCCTTAATCACATTGGGAACAATAGCTTCGCTGCCAAAATAAAATCTTTCTAGAGAAAGTGAGTAAAAATTAAAAAAACCCACAAATGATGAATACATAAAATGAAGCAACTTAAACTAAGAAAATCTTCTAGAAATGAGAACCTGCATATCGATAACAAGAAGGGCAGTGTTCTTCCACTTCTGCTCAGGCTGAGGCCCAGCTACTTCCACAAATGCTCTGTGAAACTATCCACTTAATCCACTGACCCACGGCCTAACAGTAAGAACATTACCATTTCGACGAAAAAAATCCAATTACTAAAAGAAGAAGTAATAGAGGCCCACCAATGACCGGAGACAACAGAGCTTGTGACTTTTTCCAAATTCTTTATTAAGACATTCTGGCGTTGAAACTGAAGGGAATGTTTACGGTATCACATCTCACATTTTCTAACTTTTCACATTCTCCTTTAATGTGTCCTTAAATTTAATTTAATTAATTATATTAATTCAATTTGTTACTTTAAATAATTATGTGAAATAAATAAATTAATTTCTAGGAGAAACAATTTTGGATTCATATATAAACTATGAACTATTAATTAAATAGTTAAATTAAATTAAATTTGCGGAGTGCAAAAAATGGAACAATTTGATTAATTAAAATATGAAAATAATTAAATTGATTAAATAATTTTTGACCATCATAAACTTTAATTTAAATAGTTTAAATAAAATTATATGAAAGAATATCAAATTGTGAAATGGGAATTCGGCCAATTTCTCCAAAAGTAAGACATGCATGAATGAAATTATTTTGATCAGTAATCATAGCTCCGAAAAATTATTAATTATACAGTATAAAAAATTGGTTTACCATAAGTAATTAAGACTGGATATTATTAATGTTTTCCCCTCAAAATCTACAAATGACGGTATCATATTACCAACTTTTCACATTTTCTAACTCTTCACATTCTCATTTAATGTGCCCTTAAATTTAATTTAAATAATTAGGTTAATTCAATTTGTTACTTTAAGTAATTACGTGAAAGAAATTAATGAATTTCTAGGAGAAATAAGTTTGGACACATATATATAAACTATTAACTATTAATTAAATAGTTAAATTAAATATGCAGAGTGAGAAGAATGGAACCGTTTGATTAATTAAAATAGTTAAAATAATTAAATTGATTAAATAATTTTTGGCCTAGCTGAAATTTAATTTAAATAGTTTAATAAAATTATATGAAGGGATATCAAATTGTGAAATGGAAATTAAGCCATACTTTCTCCTAAAGTAAGACGCAAATAGATGAAATTGTTTGGAATGATTTAGTAATCATAGATATGAAAAAAATAATTAATCACATTGACATAAAAAAATATTTTAACACAATCACTTAAGGTTGGATTATTAATGTTTGTCCCCCATAACATACAAATTAAATAGTTTAAAAAATAAAATGATAGGTCTGTCTTTTTCCTACAATTATTATATTTATTATATTTTAAATGTAGAAACATATCGTCGCATACTTGATCTTGCAACTGTAGTTAGCGTTCTTCTTTATTTTCTTCAAAAATAAATATTCAATATAGACTAAAGTTGAGTCCCCTTTAAAGTAGGACATGAAGAGTTAGAGAATGGCAATAGTCGGAACTTCAAAATGGGCATTAACTGTTGTTGTTTAATTCCCTACACTCAATGTTGGCTCTAATATTATAAATTAACTTCATAGGCTACTAACAACACAATGTACATTTACTATACTTGAAGTTTTGTATTTAGTCACTACATTTGAAGTTTTGTATTCCTACAAGAGGTTTTAGGTTCTCCAAAGTTATTAGGAGGCTCGAGGAGGAGAAGTTGAAGAACTTTCGTGCAAGAACGATAATTGGATCTTTCCGGTAGCTTTCAGTTGAACCCTCATTTCGATCATTCAAGCTGATTACAGTTTTGATATTTGATTATAGGGAGAGCGCCTGTAGCTTCACCTATGGAAGTATTGATCTGGTATGTGGTATGGATGAATTTTGATTAGATTATTTATTATATGTCCATGTTAGAATTCTCAACCAATTAGATCTCAATCAAATCCCTAATTAAGAATAATTTTTGGGCGTAAGGTACGGCACTACTCCTTATCTCTTACTTCCGGTCGAAGGGAGAGAATAAATATTATATCATTTTTGCTCAAATGTGTCATTGTTTTACGCCACATTGCCCTCCTCAAAAAATAGTCTATTGTAATTTCGTAAGCAATGTTAAGTTATTTCTTACGGTTTTAATTTTTACCGTGGTTTTTTTATAAATTATCAAGACTAAATGTAATTGATCTTGCCTATAAAAGATCAAATAATAAAAAAAGTCCTTTAAAATTATAAGGAAACATATTCGATGTTTCGATAAAAATAGAGAAATCAACAAAATATTCATATAAACTCTATAACTTTATAAAACATTAAAAAAAGAAACAGCGGATTTCAAATAAACAATTTCCATTCTTGCTTTGGTGAGACTATGAAATGAACTTTCTTGCACGAAATTGCCAATTGTTAAATTATTTCCAGCATGAAGTTGAGACATGAATTTCTGCTGTTATTGCACACAGAAAGGTTTGAAATATTGAGATGCCAGAGTGTCTCTTTACCAACAAATCCCTTGTTGAATTGGGGCTCTGTAAATGTGAAATAAGAATATATTCTTGCCTGCCTCCATATGTTTTCCTAGCCTCGGGAAGCTTCATCTTTCTCGGGTCAATTGTAATAGCGATGAATTCTTTCAGCATCAGATTTCTGGCTGCTTCCGTTTGTAAACTAATGCATGGTATGGACACTTCATTGGTCGAAACCGATAAAGTTCTTCCTCTACGTTCTTCCGATCAAATATGTTTTCATTGTAAAAGTTCAGATGACTGCTGATCTTCCAAAAATATGCTTTTGCTACATGTGGATTCTGGGGTATACAGTAGATCATACCCTTCATATAATTTTATTAAACTATTCAAATTTAAGTTTACGCCGGCCACAAATTATTAAATCAATTTAATTATTTTCACTATTTTAATTAATCAAAGTGTTTCATTTTTCGCACTCTGCATATTTAATTTAACTATTTAATTAATAGTTAATATTTATATATAAACCAACGGGTAGTAGACTTAAATGGATAGAGGCTTGAATTCACTTAAGCAAGGTCTCGTGTTCGAACCTTGTGGATGTAAAAAACTACGTTGGGAAGGGTCCCCGCAATAAACGTCTTCAACTATTCCGGGAGATTAGTCCGTGGGGGGAAACTCTGAGATAGAAAAAAGTAAAATTATATATATGTGATGGTCTAAGAAACTGAAGAATCCAAATCAAGCACCAAACATTTTAGATTTGTTTAAAGGGAGGACCATCACAGGCGTGAGAAACTCAAGAACTGAGTTTCCTTTTGAGCGTGGCCTCATGATGAAGCGCCCAGTCATCCGGGCAAGTTCGATGGGCATGACACACATCTGGCAACAAGAAAACGCATCAACTTCGCCAGCGTCCACTGGCTATCTTTAATAGGATAAGGTTGATTACGGACAGTATGAACTGCAAATTTTCCGTCAATGGGCATAGTTGCATACTCGTCGCAAGCTGTAACACTTCAAAATCTATAAGACTTAAACTTCGTAAACTGACAACAAATAAACACCTTCTCGACCAAGTTGTGATCACGCATATGCATAATAATGAGAACAGAGCCTAAATTAACTTCACACTTAACATCATCAGCTCCTCTAAAAGCACATCCTCTCTATTGTAATTATTACCACCAACTCTGTTACATTGCTTATATGTAAGGAAAAAGAAACACTCAAGACCAAGATCAAATGCAATCAAATTCAAATAAACTAAATTAAGGAATTCCTCTATAGGCCCAGACCAATGTATCATATCAAGCATGAGCTTCCCAACAATGACACAATACTATAACATCTATTTAAAAAGTAAACAAGACTAAATTGTTAAAGATTATTGACTAAATTAAATTGTTAAAAATTGTTAGAGATTATTTCTATATAGATGCCATAGTATGTGTTAATAAATTAAAATTTTTCCCACAGTTGATTTTAAAAAGTCATCATCTTAACTATTGTCATGCATGCATAAAATAAAGGAAAATTTACATCTAACTACCTTGTATTTAGGCCTAATTACAACCTAGTCCACGATTTTCAGAAAATTACAAATTTGTCCCTAACTTTTGAGAACAGTTTGTGGTCCCTAGAGTTCCGTTATGCCATTCCCAAAATGCCCCTGATTTGTTGTTAAAATCATATTTAGTAGGTATCGTTTTGTTATTTTTGTAAACTTTAGATATGATTTTGTAATTTTGGTCATACATTCAATGCAACACTCATAAAACCGTCAGGGGCATAAATATACTTACCGTCAGGGGCATAAATATACTTTTATAAATTCTGTTAAGGGACCTCAGATCAAACAAAAATTATAGGGGACTAAAATGTAATTTTCTAAAAATCGTGGACTAAATTGTAATTAGGCCTAAATGCAAACATATGTAATTTTCCCTAAAATAAAATTAAAAAAAATAAAATTCTCCACCTGTATCTACACAACTGTCTAAGGGACTCCTACAGCCAAATTCCGCATTTGGTCAGGAGGTTTCGATTTGGTCAACCAGAAGCATCAAGGGGCGAGCGTATACAAGACTCGAGGAATTTCTCCAAAAGTACATGATGTTCCTCTGAGATGCACAGTCCCAGAGCTACACTATTGACAACACCAATCTAAATTTATTAGTTTCCATTGGGGAAGATGTGGTTATCGCAGCAGGATCATTGCTTCATGATTATGAAGTGAGGAACGAATTTTAAGTTTCCATCTTATCAGAATTGGTTCCAGTACTGTAGTGGTGGAAGATTAGTTGAGTAAAACCCGATATTCGTAAGTATCCTAAAAAATATTTTGAAAACTAATAAATAAAATATTCATTAAATATGATTTGAGATTCCTACTACATATACTCAACTCCGACAATTCTCCAAGGCACATACGATCGCCTTGCAAAGAGCCATGGAGACAACCTTGCCTTACGTTCTCTCTTTCTTACTTTTTCCTCTCTCCCTCTATCTCATCTTTCTTATACGTAGAAATGTCTCTAAAGCCACCAAAAATCTGCCTCCCGGCTCAAAGGGTTGGCCATTGTTGGGAGAAAACATAGCTTTTGCCTTTTTTGGTCCTCAAAAGTTTTTCAAGAAGAGGATGGAGAAACACTCGGACGAGGTATTCCAAACCTCGTTGTTTGGACAAGATATAGCAGTATTTTGTAGTGCACAAGCGCACAAGATGCTCTTCACGAATGAGGGCAAACTTGTCAACTTCTGGTTGCTAAAATCAGTGAAGAAGGGCTTCGGTTTCCCTGAATTAATGGAAAAGAGCCTGAAGGAAGTACAGGGCCCCATACATGGGATTCGACATGATCTTTTCAAGATAAGTGTCATAAAAGAGTTTGTACCGGTGATGGATGCCTTAGCTCGAAAGCATTTCGATACTCACTGGTCAACCCCTAAGGAAGTGGTGAAGGTTTTCCCCATGGCAAGGAAGTACACCTTCGAGGTCGCCTGTAAATTGCTTATGAATGTGGAAGATCCAGAGCAAATAAAGAAGTTGTCAGATCCCTTCAATCTAATAATCGATGGTATTCTCTCGCTGCCTATAAATTTTCCAGGTACAGCTCACTGGCGTGGTCTCAAAGGAAGCAAAAAGGTGCGCCAAGAGCTTATGAGGATTATCAAGGAGAGGAGGAAGGAGTTTAACACAAAGAAGCAGAACAATGAGATGATCAATGGTAAAGACGTGATCACGAAGATGCTGCTTGAAGGTGGCGATGTCTGTGGTGACGTTGAGGTTTGTTTCAACCTTGTTGCCTTGCTGTTGGCAGGCTATGAAACCACCAGCTCTGCCACCACTTCTGTCATGAATCACCTTGCACAAGATCCCCACGTTTATGAAGAGGTTTACAAAGGTAAATATATAATTAAAGTTTTCTATATTTATAGCCTTGATGTCACGGACTCACGGGTCATATTCCGTCCATACTTGGTTCGGCCATAACCAGGAGGTCTTACTCTCACTTGTAAAATGATAAACTAAATAGCAAGTAAAATGCTCTTGACAAATAATTCGATCGGTCTTACCAAGTCAGATCTAGAATTTCCCCTTGAACACTGCCTCAAATTACAAGTAATAACTTGTGCTCCATTCCACAGAACAAATAGAGATAGCAAAGTCTAAGGGTCCTAATGAGCTCTTGACATGGGAAGATATCGAGAAGATGAAGTATTCGTGGAACGTTGTACGCGAGACACTGAGATTATCAGCCCCTGCAATCGGATCATTCAGAGAAGCTAAAAAGGAGTTCACTTATGCTGGTTTTACCATACCTCAGGGAATGAAGGTAAGACGCACACATTTCTCTCTCTCTCTATATATATATCATATTTATTATTGTCCAGATTAGTTAAATTATAACTTATTCCATAAATTACTGTGTATAGCTGTTGAGCTTTGCCGCATGTAAAAGTTCAAAAAATTACTATCAAGTGTTGTAATTAATTTAACGGTCATCGTTATTCTAACTATCTTATAGCCTTAAACAAATGTGTCCTATTTGACTTTTTAGGACCACACTTACCATTAATGGTAAGTAAAACTTTATTCATAAGTGATTCCTCCTTGCTCGAATCCAAATAATAAATGGAATATGGAATTTATAAAAAAACGTTTAGAAACTTCAAAGTCCCTGGTTCCTTGCTCGTCTCTCAAATAGTAAGTGGAAGTGTTTTTGCAAGTTTTAAACATTTAATTACCGTAAAAATCAAGGATTATATTGTAACTTTTTATATTCAGAGAGATTAATTTGTAAAGTTACCTAACCGCATAGGTAATAAGCATAATTCGTTCTATATATATGTACTTTGCATAACTACCGATCAATATGGCCTTCTTGCAGTTGTTCTGGACCA
Organism: Lippia alba; assembly: GCA_037834125.1. NCBI lineage: Eukaryota > Viridiplantae > Streptophyta > Magnoliopsida > Lamiales > Verbenaceae > Lippia > Lippia alba. The sequence goes on along the minus strand of JBBMKE010241703.1, from coordinate 1,853 downwards.
TTTACTCAACACACATGAATCCTAAGTACTTCCCTGAACCGGAAAAGTTTGATCCGTCTAGGTTTGAGGGAAATGGACCGCCTCCTTACACGTTTATACCCTTTGGAAGTGGACCACGGATGTGCGCTGGAAACGAGTATGCTAGGGCACAAATCCTGGTCTTCATGCACAATTTCATCACAAGGTTCAAACTTGAGAAGGCGATCCCAAATGAAAAGACTCTCTTTCTTCCTAAGCCTGCTTTGGCTTATGGGCTTCCAGTTCACCTCCATCCTCATGAGATATGAAAATTAATCCTACTTCAGTGTTCTGCCATTTGGTTTTATAAATAAATGAATTTGTTGGAATTTGAATATAATGCTTGTGTCTTTCTGGTCTCCCATGCCAATAATATGTCATAGCAGATTTAGAGAAATGTAACAAATTCTGCTAGTTGTTTTGTATGATGGAAGTTTCTGGATTATAATGTTCAAGTTATATTTCTGGTTCTAACTCTTTTCTCTTTCCATCAGCCCAATCATCAACGAATACATGTAGCTTGTATTTATTAAACGAACTCATGTAGTAATTAAACATATGATTTTTTTCTTTTAATATTGGAATAAACAATTGATGAAGATAAATGATGTTGTACTACTAACAAAAGAGTAACCTCCTACACTAACAAAACACGTGGATATTATCTCCTATTTCAGATTTGTGTTTCATCTCTTATTTCATTCACGTACATGTGACACGTATATAAATAGACGGCTTAGATTTAAAAAAAATAATAATATAATTTAAAAAAAAAATTCTTCTAATCTAGGAATTATAAACAATTCAAGATAAACCATGTCGTACTGCTAACAAAAGCCTAACCTCCTAATCAAACTAACTGAAACTTGGATATGACTCATGTTTTAGGTTTGTGTTTTATTTTTTTGTTTCATTCACATATGCGTGTATATATAAATAAACGACTCAGATTAAAAGAGAAAAATAATGTAATATGGAATAATTTTAAAATAATTATCCTCAATTTGGGAATGATCAATTCAAGATAAATGATGATGTACTACTAATAAAGCATAACCTCCTAAACTAATACAAATGTGAATATTATCTCATGTTTTAAGTTTGTATTTTTTTTTTCATTCACATACACGTAATACGTATGTAAACACACGATTTAAATTAAAAGAAAAAAAATCACAATATGAAAAAAATTTCTTCTATATCTGGGTACATGCTATTGTACATGTTTGGCTTCGCCCGTATGTAAAAAAAATATAAGATAAACATAAATACAAAATAAGAAATTCAAAACCCTTCCTTGCTAGTCGGATCGCACTTGAGGGGATGACTTCTTTGGCGCAAATCCCGACTACGATAAATCCAAGTGGGTATTTAGGAAGGATTTATCCGAATAAAGTCAAAGGTAACAACTCGTTAAGCAACCACTATGCGTGTTTGTGTTGTACTTACTAACCGACTTATTAAGTACCTAAGCAACCACTATGCTTGTTTGTGTTATACTTACTAACCGACTTATTAAGTACCAACATGGCTAAAATTTGTGAGCATTCATGCACAAATTTTCAAGAAAATTTGTGGGCTAACTTGATCTTCGAAAACTAGTTAAAAAATAACAGCTAAGAGCGAGTTTACTTTAAAAGTTTGCAAACCATGAAGAAACGGTTAAGAAATATAAAAATTGTGGGTATATATACAGATTTCTTTTTACTTTAATCGATAACTTTCTATTTAAATAATCTTAAATTCTTTTATTTTTACTTTTCTAGTTTGTGATCATTATCTTTACATGTTTGTCCTTATCATGTTCCACTAAAATTGTGCTACTTTTCTATTTT
>JBBMKE010241483.1:0-14384 GCA_037834125.1 Lippia alba | reverse complement strand
CAAATTATATGATACTCCCAATTGCTCGCTGTATGTGATTAATTTCTAAATTAAAGATAAATAAATTACCAATCTATCGAGCAATTCCCCAGAATTCTGCTTTTGTACTCAAGTGGGCCACTACCTTCTACTTTTTGCTTTTCCATGTTAAAACGTTTTCCCCAACTAGCGTGAAGTACCCAAAAGTCGATTTCCGATCACTTGGACTTCCAGCCCAAAATTCATCTGCGTAGGCCTAAATTTCTAAGTGTCTGTGTTTCTGATAAAAAAACACCCCTTCTCGGACCCCCATTCAAATATCTATACACTATGACTGCTACATCCATATGTTTCTTCTGAGGTCGGTGCATGAATGAGCTTAGCATCCCAACAGCATAGGCAATGTGTAGCACCCCACACGTGAGACACCACATCCCCCGCACTAGAATCTAACACGTGTAATGAAATGGTATGTCCGCACATGTATCAAACAATAGTGAAGGGGTGACAACCAAAACACGCACCTAAGTTAGGCGGTCTAGACCCTCAATCAGAGTGCAAAATAAAATAAATCTTAGTAGAAGGGATTAAAGTAATTCAAAACACAAGTTCCCAAGATCAACATATACAAAGGATATCATCAACTAGCATACTAAGTCCAAATACATTTGTACAAATGCCCATCTAAGGCCAAAATAATGCTAAGTACTCAAGTTTGCATAAAGTAAAAGTTCATAAGTACAAAAGATAAACCACACAATGCATGCGACTCAAGCTAAACTACAAGTGGGACTGTACGATAGACTTGCCACCTAGCTTAACTCCAAGTGTGCCTGAAAACTTAAAGGAAAGGAAAAGAAACACGAATGAGGATTAGTCCTAAAGACTAGTGAGGGGCTAACATATACACCCATAATACGTATAGAGCAAAGTACTTAACAAAATTCATAAAGATCCATGGCCCGAGAATAGTTTTTGCACGCTAAAATATTTCCCGTGATAATAGATATATATACATTTAAAAGAAAAGAAAGGCCGAAGGCCAAAACACCAAATTTTAGGTAATTATGAATTCATTCTCTTTCCATAGATTCGTACAAAATCCCACGACTCAGTGAGTACGAGTGCTTTCTCCAAACTCCTCAAAACTCAAAGGCAAAAGAAAGCAAACACACAAACCATCCTTCCTCCGGATGATAGTAGGGTTGACGGCCCTAGCTATCGGTAAACTCACGAATCAAGGTTCAATTACTTCCCTGAAACCTTTGGCAGGATTACCATCGGCTCAAGAGAAACACCCTTCCTCAACTTCCTAAGGTTAGGCGAGACTCTCAAAGTGGAAAATGTAGTTGGAAGAGCTCGGCGACCCCACGGCCGACCCGAGTTACCATACCACTCTCCAGGGCCCAAGCATAAAGTAAAACTCACAAAGCCAACCAAAGCTTATCTTTCAATGCTCATACCTCGCTAGTCACACACACATAACCAAAGATGTGCAAAACAAATGAAAATAGAACGTACATATGTATATAAGCATTTTCAAGTCGTATAGCAAATGGGACAAGCCCTCAAAGTACATATCATACACGTATCTATTATATAATGTACATATTTCGCATGTGGACTTCAATTCACATAGGATTTTAGGTTAAGGTAACTAAAAGAACAGAACTTCACCTTAGAAACTTGTAGTGGAGACAAAAGGATATAACCGGGCGCTTAGGGGATAGCTTCGTCACCCTCGGGACCAACCTCTGGACAAAATAAACAACAAGGGTTGAACTTAGACTCAATATGAATAAGTATACACTCGACAAATGCATATGTAGGTGCATGATGCAAATGTAATGAATCGAAATCACATTTAGGTCATTTAAGGACATACACCACATATGAGGTCATAATTCAAATACGAGCTAGTAAAATGAGCTATAAATTTAACACATATGTTCTAACACATAATATTGTATACTAATAACAATTAGAAGTTATATAGAAAATGAGGAAATAACAAAACAATCGAACAAAGTACGAAACAAACAACAAGCCACAAAAAGGGGTGAGACACGGCCATGTCTCACCGTGTCTCATGCGTAGAACAAATAAGAAACGACCATGTCTCAGTACAGAAGCCACAAAATAAAATCCTTAGCTGAGACATGACCGTGTCTCAACCTTAGCACAACAGAGACATGGTCGTATCTCAGTACAGACGCAACGGAGCTATGAGACATGACCGTGTCATAAAATGCCACCGTCATGGCATCCACCTGCTGCGAAAAATCCACAAAACTGGAATGGTTTTCCCCTGAAAAAAATTCTCAATAGCAAAGGCAACACAAATAGGTATTCAAGGTATGAAATAAAGTAATAAACTCAGCAACCAAGGCTTCTAAAACTCATGTAACCATCCACAACAACAATCATTCGAAGGCACAACAAAAAAGGGGAAAAACTTGAAGTTTTATTGAAACCCATTAATGTTAACCAACACTGAAAGTATAGTTATAGAAACATTAATGAAGGTATAAGGATCACATATCATGCTTCATATCTCAAAAAGACCCAAAGAATCATTCAAATTCATCAATTAGGCTCCAAGACCTAACTATTCACCATATTCATCAAAACCCAAGCTATACTCCAAGAAAATCAACATATGAGTACCCTAAAGAAAGAGGAGATCATGGAGAATCCCAAAACGAGCTTACCTTTCGAAAATGAAGTGGATTGGTGAAGTCTTAAGCTCAAAATATGGATTGGTGATGTGTGCTCTTCTTCTTCCCTTGGATCACGTTTCCTTCAGCTGAAAAGGGGCTAATGTTTGAAATAAAATGTGCAGGAAAGGCTGAATATTGAAGGGGTATAAGTCTTGGAGTGGTGGGTCCAAGTTCCTACTCATTTGGTCAACAATTGTATGAATTAGGGGCCAAAGAGTCAACAAACGTACAAGACACGCGAGGCTTCATTTCGATGAAGTTTTGGGGTTCCAAACAGGCTTTGAAAAATATAAGGCTTATTCCATCGAACCCGAATCATTGAAAGGAGTTCGGCATGGTGACGAAATTCAAATCCAAATTCCCAAGCTCAAGATATGCCTCCCGGAACTGAAGGTACGCTAAATGCCTATTAGCTCCTTTACGTTCCATCTCTAAACAAGGACTCAAAAACAAGCCAAACGAGGTCAAAAATATAAAACGAGCACATAATCACAATCATAACTCATAAATCTCCAACATATTAAAACAACACAAATATTGTCCCTTCGTTGTTATTGCTGCTTCTTCCACTATCCTTAACCCATGATTGACCGCTATGTGGGTATCTGCTAGTTTGCATTCCAATAACCCGACTTCAGTTAACTGGTCAAGAACAAATTTCCTCTGAGAAATATAAATCCCCTTTCTAGACCGTAGAACTTCTATCGAGAAAAAATACTTCAGCTGTCTCAGGTCTTTCACCTCGAATTCCCTGAACATGTTCTTCCTTAACTTTGGAAATTTCCTCTATGTCATTTCCTGTGATAATCATATCATCCACATAGATGATGAGGCACGTCACTAGCCCATCTCTCTTTTCGATTAAATGTGTGTGGTCTAAGTTATTTTATGGTAGTCATAATTCTTCATGGGCGCTGAATCCTTCCAAACCATGCCCTGGGTGATTGCTTCAATCTGTACAGGGCTTCCTTTAATTTACACACTTCTCTACCTCTGAAATTTTCGGTGAACCCTGGAGGAGATTCTATGTACACTTCCTTCTGAAGATATCCATTTAAGAATGCATTTTTTAAATCAAATTGATGTATCTCCCAATTTCGGTTGGTTGCAACCAAGAACAGTACCCTCATAGTGTCAATTTTTGCCACTGGGGAGAAGGTTTCTAAGTAATCGATCCTGTAAGTTGTCGGTCAAAAGTTATATGCTCAACTTGTAGTTGTCATGGAGGAAGTAATCTAGAAGTGGATAGTGGCGGTTCACTTGGGATAAGCACTTCATGAACCCGACCTCTATGCCGAGTGCACAAAGCGTCCTTGAGACAATGTCGAAAACTACCGCCATTGGGACATACTGGGCCGAACCACAAGACTCGAATCCGGGAGGCAACCCAAGTAAAAAAGATTTCACTCAAACGGAGGTCCCAATGTCGAGTCCCTATCGACCGAGAAGAGGGTCGGGAAGGCTCAGGAAATGATGGACCGAGAGAAAAGAGTCCCCCTATCCAAACTCAGACCCCTATCACTGTTCTCACTGAGGCTAAATGAGCTCGTACCCACAAGCAGAAGGCTTCCGAAAGAAGGAGTTGTAGTTCAAGAAACATACCTCTTAGGGTGTTAAAATCTCTCGCCTAAGCACAGTACGCCGGGACATTGCTGGAAAATGCTCTGAATTCTCTATCTCAAATGCTAGGGTTTGCGCAAGGTGAGAAAAGTGGGAAAACCGCCTAAGGCCTACTTTTATATGATTAGTGAAGGCAAGAAAGCTTAATGGCTCGTGCTAATTGGCTATGAATGGGCCGTTAATCCCTTTAAACAACCGTAGCACGCCACACCGTTGAGAACGTTATGGTAATGCATTAAATACAGCTCATGCACAGTACCACGTACAAGGTGCTTTCCGCAGGCGAGTACAGTGCTTTATTGGAAAAGCATTGTACATTTCAGGCCAAGCTGCCATGTGGGGAGGCCGGATCTACACCTCACATGAGGTGAACCGCCACCACACGTGGCACCAGCCTATAAAAGCCATGTTCTCCATCAAACATGGAAAGCAATCACATTCACCTTAACAACACTCTTTTCTATACTCGCGGGGCTCAGTTCACCATCTGATTTGAGCGTCGAATTGTCAAAACGAGTACCACCCCCATACCCTCCCCCTCCCCGTTTTGGCCTTCTAGTTCATGTTTGTTCTTCTTTTCCAACTCATGTGATCCACTGTTCATGTTTGTTCTTCTTTTCCAGCTCATACGATCTAGAGTTCATCTTGCTATACAAATTCTTCAGTGATTGGGAGTCCTAATCGACAATCTTGCGCATAGCCGGATTTTGACACCATTAGAACCCATAATAAAGCTTAGAAGGCTAAATGCTAAAACTCAATGTATAAGGGGGTGACCGTGATTAGCCTTTTCTCTAATATCTCATTTGACTATATGTATTTTTTGTTTGTTTTTTCAAGCTTTGCCTTTATTTATAAAATTTATTTTTTCATTTCCACACACTTTAAGAGTTCCATATATTTTCAAAACTTTTTTAATTGTACAACTGAATGACATCCTTTTTATTTATTAATAACAAATCTGTTACAATTAAAAATATTACAATAGATTATTTGATCACCGTCACAGATTATAAAAGGTAGCACATGTAGGGAGGGAGATGAAAGTGAAAAATAAAAATATTATATTTGGGTCTACATTCTCTACTCCTTGTTTAAAGATAATGCTATCTTGCTTAGCACATTTTCATCAGTCATTTAGAATTATACCTCAACTATTTGTATGCAACACTGATTGTCTCATCATTCATATTGCCATCGGAAATCCGTTGTTTTCTTGTAGTGATAGAAGAAGTGATAAATTAAGAACGCCCGTTTAACAATGCAGAAATAAAATCGAGTAATACCTATATTTAAATATATAAATACACTATGTGTTGATTTATAGAAAGTTGCCTTATAAAACTCATTCAATTTTAGAAATATTTTATTTTAAATCATTACCGAAGTTTATTAAATTTATAAATTAAATTAATTTGTTGGCTTCGTTAAATATCTCTTATTATAACATTTAAAATTACAAACATTAAAATTAAACAATGGATAAATTATAGAGAAAATCGCATTTTTGGTCCCATAGGACATAGGTCAATGTTTTTTCAGTCCCATAGTTTTTAAATAGTCCCGCACTTTTAATTTTTCAAAAAATGTAGTACAAAAGTGAAATTTTTTCAATATTAGTCCTAACAAATTTAAAAATATATATTTATAATATTTTTCCTTAATTGAAAAATACATATCAAATATTAGGAAAAATTTTAAAAGAATACCAACTACAAGATATTTTTCCTTAATAAATAATAAATTATTATATTTAAAAGTATTAGTTTAAAATCATAAAATAAAAAATAAAAACATTATACATAATAAAATAATTAATGAAATAATCTTCAATATTACATTTAGGTAAAAATATGTAAAATAAAAGATTAAAAATGATTAGTATTTAAATATTTCTTATATAAATAAAATTGCATTTATTTAAAATAATTAATTGTTGGTTTTAGTTAAAATTAAAAATAAATTAAAAAATTAAAAAGCAATTAGTAGCCATGTATTTTTGATAAATGGCTACTATATATTTTTTATAAATAGTAGCCATATATTTTTCAAAAATAAATGGCTACAAAGTAAAATAAAAAATAAAAAATAATTAATATTTATAATATTTAAATATTTCTTATATAAATAAGATTTCATTTATTTAAAATAATTAATCTTTGGTTTTAGTTAAAATTAGAAATAATTAAAAATTATATATATATTTTATTCAACAATATAATATTAATAAAAAATTAAAAAACAATTAGTAGCCATATATTTTTGATAAATGGCTACTATATATTTTTGATAAATTAGTAGCCATATATTTTTCAAATATAAATGGCTACAAATTGCTTTATTGAAGATTATTTTAGAAATGCAATTTTCCACAATTAATTACTAAAATAATTCTTAAACTATGTATGTGTTTTTTGGTAAACAGAACAAGTTTTTATTCTAACATAAGTGGAGTCCTAATTTAAGTTAATAAGCATTTTTTAAATATATTTAAATTAAAAATTTATAATAAGTATTTACATAATTATCCCCCATTAATAATTATTGACGTAATTATTATGAGGGTATTTTGGGCGATCAATATTTTGTAAGAAATAAAAAAACTCCATTCATGCTTTTATAATATAGATAGATAAGAGAAAAAGATATTTTGACATACAAACTTTGCGTCTTTTTGTAATTTATCATCTCAATATACTTTCCTTACAAATAGCTATCCAATGTTTTCATTTGTAACATAAGGTCATTTGAATTTTTTTTTTTTTTTTGAGATTTTGACTAAAAATCATGACACGTGAGATGTTTATAATACATGCACGTCAGTTGTATTTTTATTAAAACCACCGAAAAATAGTTTCATTGAAGTATGTTACAAATGCAAAGATTGGATGACTTTTGCAAAGAAAGTTTGTTGGATAATAAATTATAAAAATTGGCAAAACTTGGATGAGAAAAAAAATAAAAATTCCTATAGATAATATAATAGATACTATGTAAATCTTCCTATCTAAACAATGTTTATGTATTTAATTTATATTTTACTATATAAACCGAAAAAGATTATATGGTTAGTTAGATTTAGACATTAGAATTATATTAGTATTAATTGAAAATTATTAAATTAGAATTAGTCTATTGAAAAATATTTAATGGAATCTCATGTAACTTGCTCAATTTGAATAAATAATATTTCATTTCACATAATTATAAAAAATTATTAAAATTTAAGTAGAATTGACACCCCGACTCTCCGGACACACAGATATGACGTATGTGCGCATTTTAATTATTAAATTAAGTGATTTATTAAATGCTTAATCTTGTTCTTCTTCATTTCTTATTCTTATATTTGAATTACGTAAGTTATTTGAACCTACGTGATACGTGAACTACTTGTCACTCGTGTATTACGTGTTTTGTGATTTTGGGATTTCGGAGCATGTTATACGTGAACTATATGATTCGAGGACTTGTATGTATGATTTAAAGTTTGTTTGGGGTTTTATTTTAGTAGTTTGGACTCAATTGTATGTTTTTTGAATGTTTTGGGGCCATTCGATAATTATGGTCTTTTGAGTCCTTAAGTCGTTTCTTGAGGTAGGGAACTCAGAATCGAGTTCGGACACCTTCTTTGAGTTTCATTCGATGAATGGGATTCAATGAGCCTAACCACATATTTTTCCGACCTCGTTTAGACCTAAAATTCGACCTTCGTACACAAATACGCACCTATACCTATGTGGGACCCTTAGCCCCATACTTTGTGGACTTTTCTCCTCTCTCTTACACAAAACAATCAGCTCTCATCTCTTTCCCTCACCATTCTCACGTTACATACCTGAAAAAGAAGAGAAAAGAAAGCCAAAACCTCCAAGCTCCATTGTTATGCAAGACCCCAAGCTCAAGACCCTTGTTTGCTCACTTTCTCTACTTGGTATGCATATTTTCTTGATTCTCTTGCTCTTGTGACTTGTATTATGTATTTATTTGTTGAATATTATGTTGGGAAGCATGTGTATTAATCAAGGGTGGTTTAGTAAGGGTTTCATGGCACTTAGAGTATTCATGCTCTTCCTTGGTTCATATTGCACTTATATGCATTCATTGAGGTTGTTAATGCATAATCTTTGGTCATTTATTGATTCCTTGCTTGGTAGTTGGTTGGGAAGAGTTATGACATTTATGATATATGTGGGTTTATGGGGGAAAGCTTGGGAAATTGATTTATTGATCAATTTGTGCAAGATATGTGTATATATATGGTAATAGGCAGCATGTTTGATGGTTTTGGTATGATTATTGGCAAGAACCCTTGATTCCCTTCATCCCCAACATTGGTATTGAGTGCTTATATGAGTTATGATTTAGTTTTGAGCATTGTGATAATCAAGGATTGCATTTGGACCTTATTTTTATGCGTGATTGTTCGATTGATTCGTCGGTTATGCTCTTATATGCGCATTTGAGTGTTCGTTGTGATTTTTCGTATGATCTCGGGTCTCCTTGATGTAATTTGATGCCTAATGGGTTCTAGTATGAGTTAACATGTTTATGGTTGAGTTCGGGTTGGTTTCTTGGGAGTTTAGGGGCTGAAAATTCCCTGATTAAGGTAATGTCCGTTAGGGCTTTTTGTGCTGTGTGGGGTTAACGGCCGTTACTAGGCTTGGTACATCCCCTGTACCAGGTAACAGCCGTTACCCAAGTTGTGAAGGGATGGGGGTAACGGTCGTTACCCCCCTGTTTGTCCCATTATGTATTTTTCTTCATTTTCTTGCTCGGTTCGCTCGTTTCCTGGCCCCTACTTGATTCATATGCATGTCTAACATGATTATATGTGTGTTACCTTGATTGTATTAGAACTTGACTCCATTTTGGATTCATTTATATGAGTTATGGTTCATTATGCTCTATATGATACATTTGTGCATTTCATACGCATCCATTGCATTCACGAACATTGTCGAGCGTCTAATTGGTTCATTATTGAGTCTAAGTCTTGGGTATTATGTTTGTTTGTTACAGAGCCCCTTTCGGACATTATTGAGCCTGAGGCTTAGGTGTTGGTTACCCGTTTTGTTTTCGGTTCTCTACCGATTTTGGATATAAGGTGAGGTTTAGGATCTTTTTGTACTAGTTATCGACCTATAGCCCAAATGTGTTTATTTCTATCCCACATGCGAGTATATATCTTACATATTCCTTTCTCTAAACATGTTTAAGATATGATTATGGCTTTATGTACACGTTTAAGGACTTTTATGAAAAGAATATATGTATGTGCATAAGTATGATTAAGTTCTTTACTTTTGGTACGTTTAAGTTATGGTGTTGCGAGGTAAGCCCTAAAATATGGGAATTGTTTATTGGTAAGTAAGTTGGGCCCCGGGAATTATGGGTAAGGACACCCGGAACGGCAAGGGCCGTCGGGATAAGCCTGTGCATAATTCTCATTCGTGGTGTCACGCGCAAATCTTGGAGGTTGATGAGGCTTGGTGCTTCGAGTATATTGTGGGTTCGCTACCCCTCGTGCATACGTAAGTAGGCGAATTGAGTTTGATTCCCGATTGCCATGTGATGGGGAAGGATTGACTTATGATTTACGTTATGTTTATGCTATGAGGAGATTGGGATGATCCTTACTCGCCTGATCCTTGTTTACATTTATTGTTAGATAGATTATGAATCAGGATATGATTTCCTTGTATATGTATGTACTCTTTTAAAAGATTTGATTTGTAAAACCCTAGCCCGGTTCATAGGTATCATGTTGATACATGATTTGCTATATTATATAAGTATGTGGGTGTGCGTTAGCCCCCTCACTCAGTCAAGTGGTTGGACTGACCCTCTAATTTTCTCACCTACTAGGCGGGGAAGTGCGTCTAGGGTTGTACTAGTTGGCTTAGGTCGAGTCTGCATTTCATATGTTATGTTTTAGAGATACTTCAACTCATATTATGATATTTTCGGATACTTGGAGACTTGTATATTATTCTTTTGGCCTGTGTGGCATTGTATTTATGTGGTGCTCGTGTCGAGCTTTTATGTTGATCTTGGTTGCTTTCGCTTTCTGTTTTATTTTCTTTTGCGCACTCTGTCTCCGATTTTAGCCCCGCTTAGCCTAGTGGGTATGTTTAGGTCCTCGATCGCTTAGACTCGGGCTCATGTATGAACTTCCATTTTATGCGTGAGTTCGGGTTTAGGTGTGGGGGATGTGGATGACCCGCGATCGGGCATAACAAGAATTATATCTGACCACCCTCACGTTAGGTGAAATTACGACACAAGACCTCCTGTTTCATTTATTAGAAATTAGTTCCTAGCAGTTATATTCCTTTTGAGATCTATATGGTTCCTTTAAATTTTTTATATTTTTTTCAAAATACCCCTCTGAGATATGTCAATATTTCTACATTAACGAAAATACCCCGAGGGATTTTTTTTTTTATATATTAAATGTTAAAGGAACGTTTTGTTAACATTTATAAATTTTAGGGACTATTACACACACATACACACATATATATATATATATGTGTGTGTGTGTGTGTGTTTAAATTGTATAAAAGAATCGATATTTGTAATTTATGTACATAATTAATATTTTGGGTTAATTACATATAGACCCCATTAGAATATTAGGAACTACAACTTGTGATCGTCTTAGTCAGATAATTACACATACACCCATTGATGAGTTTAAAAATTATAAAAAACACCCATGAATTAGGGTTCTTTTAAATTTTTTATGGCACCATCGAACTTTTAACTTGATTTTCTTAATTTGCCCCTTCACTCAATTTTTATTTCAAGAATTAACCTAATTATCTATGTTGCACAGATACAAACACGGTGACACGGACACGACACGACATGGATACGGCGTCACAAATTTTTTTGTGAATTTTCCACGTGAGAAGTGTCGGACACGGTGTTGGACATGGGTGTCCGACACGACACGACACGGCAAAATGATATTTTTAGAAGTGTCGGTGCATTAGAGCTAATTATATTTCAATTGGTATTGTAAATCTAATTTAATAAATTAAATCATTACTTAATATAAAATGATATGATTTTTTTATTTTAAATATTAAATTATATACAACAAATTTGAATTTAATGGGTTAAATATAATAATTAGAAAACGTAATATTTCGTAAGAAAAATTGTTATACTAAATATACTAAATTGTTATACTAAAAATTGTTATACTAAATATACTAAATTGTTATACTAAATTGTTAAATATAACGTTTTCTATATATTATATTTAACCTTTATCCAAAAAAAATTAAAGATTTTGTATAAATATTGTAGTTATCCATTTAAGTTCAAATCACTTAGTTACCTAAAATATCTTTATACTTTTAGATAAATTTAGCTCTATACCTTTAGATAAATTTAGAACCCTGAGGCTATCCACTCAAAAAAAAATTTAAATACTTCAACAGATTTTAAATTTAATAATTTAATATTTCTCAAATTCTGCAGAAAATTTTAAATTTAAAATCTATTGATATCCTATTTTCGTAACAAATAATATTGTAGGTATCAATTCAAATTCAAATCACGTAGTAATTTAAAATATCTCAAATAAATTTGTGAAGAATTTTCAAATTTAAAACTTTCATGATAACATCATTAATATTTAAAGTTTTATTTGTTACTCAATTCTGCACTATTTTTCTCTTTTGATTTTTTCCGCTCATGCAAATTCTTCTCCATATTTCATATTTTTTCCCTCATGCTTTTTTTTCCCGAACTCGAGACCTCACCCTTAGGAATGAATCCATTTACCACTTGGACCAACCTCTATTGGCATTTTTTTCCTTTTGCTTGGTAAGTTTTATTCCAACCGATTTTTTCCCTTATACAAGATCACTTTTGGTAAGATAAATTTTATTATAATCAAGTTATTCTTTTTATTCTAAAATTTTATTTTCTTACATCTTTTTATGTAGCACCCCAGAGCGCAAGGCATCACATCCCCCGCACCGAAGCCCGGCACGTGTGACGAAATAGAAACTCCGCACACGCACCAAGCCCCGGGGTAGGCGGTCTAGACCCTGTACAGAGTGCACAACAAAGCATACAAATGCGGAAGCTCAGGATCAACACATACACAAGCAATGGCCATGAGCTAACATAAATTAAAACACCCGATCACATGCAAACTTGAGCGCCACAGGCCTCTTTTAAACACAAATACAAGCCCGACAAGGGCGAACTTAAAACATATATGCAACTCATAAAGTGAATCATATTTTATACAAAATTCAGAATTTTAAAATAAAAGGTACAATTCAAAGTGCAAAAGACTCCACCTACAGGACTCGAACAAAAAGACTCGAGACAACACCACCACCTAGTTAAAACGAAACCTGTACCTGCAAACTCAAAGAACAAGGGGAAAAAACAAACAACGAGGTGGGGTCAGTCCTAAAGACTGGTGGGGCACACACACACACGTACATATATGTAAGATCAAAGCATAACGAGATTTATACAGATTCATGAACCGAGGCATGGTTTTTGCAATCCAAACCATTTTAAACCCCGTGATACTAAATATATAGAAAAGAGTTAGGCCGAAGGCCAAAATTTATGAATTTTAGTAATTAAGAATCCACGCCCGTTTCACAAATCAAGTGCAAACCCACACACACACGACTCGGCGAGCACGCATCTCAAACTCCCCTTTCTCCAACACAAAGGCAAACCGAAACTCACACTAATACGGAAATGCACACAAAGCGGACCTCCTTCTCCATTTGATGGAAGGGTTGGTCAACCCTAACCATCCACACTAATAAGTATTGTTTTGAGTTTCGCGACACTCACTCCCCGAGGATTCCATCCCCCACCTGCTTCCCAGTGGCTTGTGGGTTGATCTTTTCGATGTTGGAGACCGCACTAGGGAGTGGTTGAAGGCCCGCTGCCGCCCCGGGCTCCTTTCGTACCAAATCTCCTGGGCTCCACGCAAATCATACAAAACTTATTTTTACAAAACTCTCGCCATTTTCAGAAATCTCACTTACACATGCCAACTCTTTTCAAAACAAACAAACAAAAATAGCTTACGTATACATAAAAGGGTTTTTCAGACGTATCATGACAAAAGGGCATAATCCCACAAAATACATATCCAACATACTTATCAAATTACATATACATATATAGGTCGTATGCAGGCTTAAAATTTAGATAAGGTTGTAGGTCACTTAACTAAAAGAAAGGAAACCTCACCTTGACGACCAAACTGAACGAAGAAACCGCCTCCTCACTAACCAAACGAACCTAAGAACAAAACAAAAGGCAAGGGCAAACTTAGACTCAACATGAACTAATCAAACGCTCGACATATGCGTATGAATGCAAATGATGCATAACAAATGCGACAAGAATGCACTTAGGACAAATAAATGCATCTTAAGTCATATTAAGGCACAAATCGCATATTTCATGCATTTCACGTTAAATGAATCACGAACTTCACATAATGGACATAAGACATCATATACCACATTCACATTGCATACACTTCATACAAGAAGCAAAGAAGTCACATTCAAAGCAAACAAGTCAAGTATGAAATCATTTATGCGCATATGAGAGCATATAAGGTACATTCGGTAACATATTGCACATAAGAGCATCAATCTCACATAATAACATCATAACAAAGCATATAAAACATATTTCATGAAGTTTAAAAAACATATATATCATTCAAGAAGCATGGAATCATCACACAAGACATAGAAACAAGGTACAAAGTCATTCAAGCACTTAAGAGACCACATTATGCAAGTTTGTTCATATCACGCATGTTACACGTCCAAAAAGGCCACAAATTTAACACAACACTCATAACACATTATTCATATATATATAATATCTATATCAAGTAATAACAAGTCATACAACACCATATCATGCATATAAACAAGCACACGACACACCACAAACAAGCACTGTAGCACCCCGCACGTTAGGCACCACATCCCCCGCACCACGACCCGACCTGAATAACGAAATAGAAACTCCGCACCCGAATCAAAC
>JBBMKE010241374.1:0-14384 GCA_037834125.1 Lippia alba | reverse complement strand
TCCAACCTTATTCCCCCGGGTTGATGGACAGGCCTGCAGACCCGAACCATCCATTCGTTACGTGTCGAGACGGAGGCTCATGACTCCTACCCGCTCCTTTACGTGGATAAATCATCCGCTCAAGAATATCCCACCTTTCGGTCACCCAAGTCGCGTGAAGGTATTCTCAAAGGGTACTATATATAAGAGAGGCTACCCGACGGCCCGATGTCGTTCCGGACCTAACTACACATTTCCCCTGGCCCAATAACATGATCGTGATGTGCGTTGTCTCGTTAAAACATTGAAAATCATTAGAACGTTCATTAATTCATTATAATCATTTTCTTGAAAACATTTACTCGATAAGAAGTTACTCGATGACTTAACTTGAAAATGATATATAAATATAATAGGGTTTTAGGCCAAATCATTTCGCACACGGTTGTAGGGTTTAATACATAACTAGAACGAAAAACACCATCACCTGGAATGCCACAAAACAAGAACTTGAGTAATACGGGTGCCTATTCAATCCGGAAGCCTCCGCCCTGGAGATGAACTGTACAAGAACAAGATTTAATGTGTACTCGTTAGAAATGACTCAATATGAAACCAATTAAGACGCACGACAATGTTCATGAGTTGTTCGTGGCATGAAATGAAATGATAGAACATGTATACGGAATTGTAAAATGATATGTTATGGCATGACAGTGTTCATATGCACAATTAATTCTCCACAACCAAAATCATTTAATTCAAGTAAACAATTCATATAAATCACATACAAAAGTCCCCGGAGTGAAAGAAAAGTAAGAGAAGGGGTTTTGGTGAGTTTTGGCAAAAGTTGATAATTTTCGAAAACCCGCAAGTTGTAGGAAAATGGGCATATCTTGAGTTTGAGAATTTGGAATTGGGTTTTGTTTGTTGGAAATGAAATTAGACTCATAGGGCTTTCTAAAATTGTATGGCTCGAATCATGGTTCAAATCGAGGGGAAAATGGCGTAGGTGCAAAGTTGGACGAGGGCAAATTTTAGACTAAAAGGCGACACCAAAAACAATTGATTAGATCTTAAAAATTAAAAAAGATATTGAGGTGAATCCAATTGGAGAATGTTATAGACTTAAAGAGGTTTTCCGAGCAAGTTTGGATGGGTCGCGGCCGCGACCTAAAAATAATTGACCTTCGACTTGGGGGTCGCGGCCGCAACCAAAAATGGTCATGAAACGGCCGCACGTGCGACCTCATGCACGAGAAACAACAATGGTGAAGGGAAAATAGGGTAGGGGTGGAAAATTGGCTCTTGAACGCCGAGGGAACTCCGAGAACACCCAAATATCACATAATAACAACAACAAACAACAACCCATTCAACATTTCATCAATTAATCCACCAAATACACAAACTCACATAATTATACACATATATATACATTCACAATATATACACTTATCACCCAAATCAACCAAGGAATGAAAGGGATCTTACCGAAAATGAAACGAGGGGGTCGAGGTGAGCTTGTGGTGGTCTTGAGTCGCTGGATTCCTTGCCGAAATTGGTGGAGCTAGCATTTCCCTTTTTTCTTGATTTCTTGATTCCTTGCTCTTGGATGAAAATGAAGAAGAGATGGAGAGGAGAGAGTGGAGTGATGAAGGAATAGTGGTGCCGGAGGAGTGGTGGCGGCGGTTGTGGTGCCGATTGGTGATGGTGGTGGTGTTGGGGAAGAAGAGAGAAGGAGAAGAAATGGGTTCTCTTGTTCTTGGAGTGAAAATTGAAGAATGAAGAATGAGAGTGAAGTGAGGTGAGGTGATGTAGTTGGTAAGAAAGTGTGGGAGTTGAAGTGTATATTTGTGTATATTGTATAAAGTTGATAGTATATGTATAATATTTGAATTCTCTTGTATACGTATATGTATATATTATGTATAATGTATGAAATGAAATAAAATGTGTAAAATGTAATGTATGAGACTTTATAAAATATTTGTGTTGTGATATTTTGTGTGATTTTGGCTCGAATTATGATACGGCCGGGTTATAACTAAGTTCCCAAATTAAATAAAAAATGATAAGATACGGGTTCGGGAGTTTACAAGAAATAAAGGTTCGAGGCTTGGGAAGGAATAATGTGTGCGTGTGATTAATTAAAACGAACAAACATTAGTTACGCACACCCATAAACACAAATAAATTACGTAAACACTTAACTCACATAATTCACGTAATTAAACAAGTAAATCACGTAACTCTTGGCCTGACCACAATCGTAACGTCATATCTGGTTAGTCTTGAAAATACGGGGCGTCACATTCTGCTTGGCATTTCTCAAAGTAATCATCTAATTCGGAGGGGTTGCAGACGATGGGAGGAGGAAGGGGGTTATGCTCTTCCGGCGCTCGAGGCAGCACAACCGGAACTATTGAGGCATTGGGCTGAAGGGAAGTCTCTCGCCTGTCGGCTGCTATAGTTCGCTTGCGTAGTTCCATTAGTTCAGATTTGGCTTTTACTCAAGTTTCCCACAGACAGCGCCAAAATGATCGTGTCGAAATCTGGGTCAAGTGCTGGGTCGAAGATGTCTCGACTTGATCACTCAGAATTTGTAATTTAGCAGGAACTCGAGATTGTTGACCTGAAAGATGGAACAAAACATTAATTAGAAGGCCGAATAGGGACAGGTAGGGTTTTACCCTAAGTCGGCACTCCGACGCTCAAATCAGTATTCGAGTACGGGTATGTCAATATATTAGACTCAAGCGCATTAAATGTGCGTAATAAATGACATAAATGAGGGGGTATTTATACCTCTTCTGTACTGATGTCAGGAGCATTAAATGCTGCTTGTACGCTAGTGCGGTCTGTCACAGAGCATTTAATGCTTGTGGCGCCGCAATATGGGGATCACCGACAACTCGAATAGGGATCGACCAGCTAGGGGTTAGTCGAATTTCATTCGACTGATCTCTTATTTGTTTACGGACAAAGTATGACTCTTCTATGGTCGGCCTTCATTCGACCATGCTTGGCCTTGTCGGCGTAATCGACTAAGGATGGAGCGTGGGTCCCTGAATTGGCTGATGCATCTCTTCTACATGGCACATTCTGCCACGTGGGGCTTGTCAATTGGGTCACGCGTCGCGCACGTGGCGAGGCGGTTTTGGCCCACGTCATTAGCCCCCGATAAGCGGCGTCATGGGACACATGGCAGCCGCCTATTGATCCTTCAGAGTGGGCCCCAGAGTAATGATGGCGACATACTTCCTATATAATGTCCCCTGGTCATTTCATTTTACCTCTTACTTAGTGATATTCAGAGAGCTAGAGAGATCGAAATTTTTGAGTAGCTAACAAGGAATCCGGATCAGGACGCAAGACTTCAACCGGTGAGTTTCTTTACTCAACTTTTTCGATTCATGTCTTCATTTCCTTCTTTTATTTGAATTTTTGCGTGTGAGTGAGAGACAAATCCCATCTCGACTCATATTCGACCGTTTTCCTAACACCAAACCCTTTGATCATTTATTTCGAGGAGAAGATTTATAGGAAGAGATTTTAAGTCAAGTAATTTGGTTCGAGTCGTGGGATATCTTCACTTGCGTCTTCGAGTTCTAAAAGTTCGAGCGAGGAGACTAGCTCTAGCTCTGATTCTAGTGTTGCGAGCTCACATAGAAATGAGTTGAGGAATTCGAGAGAGGCCTCTGATAGAGAGGTTGAAATAATTAGTAGGTCAATGGAGTCTGAGATAGGCAATCGACCTCTCCAACGGGGACAGTTATCTCGGCGGAGCCGATTACAACCGTACATCCCGTGGGTATGCATCCCGGACGGGAATTGCCACACTTAATCGACGAGGAACTCCCTTCTGGATCGAACCAGCAGAGCTCAAATGATAATGAGGAGGTCATTAATATCCCGTATGGGTCGAAATCTCCGGATAGAGTTCTTCGAAAGGATGTTCGGTTCATTACCGGCAAAATCACAGACAAGATGCTGACCGATCTCCCTGAAATGCTTTTTGGGGAAAAAGTAGTGTCGGAGGGCTATCGAGTATTTCTACCGACTACGGGGCAAAGACTGACCGATCCTCCTGAGGGATGCATCGCGATTAACTGGAAGCATGTCAACTCGAGGTTTAGGATTCCAATCGATGAAGAGACCCTCGAGTTGCTAAACCACCTCAACATTTGCCCGGCCCAGTTGATGTCGAATGCCTATGCCATGATAAATGGTATTCTAGTGTTGATGAGGTACTTCGGGATCTCCATAGTAGGCGTTATCCAGGAACTGTTCAAGGCAAAAGTATCGAAGGAAAAGTCGGGCTCTGGCTATGGTTTTGTACTAGTAGCATTCAAGTCGAGCCATAAATTGACGACTTCACCGACCTCGTCACATGAAATCGATTGGAAGAAACAGTTTGTGTTCATTGAGAGCAAAAAGGGGTGGCCCGGATTGAATAACAGGATTTGGAATTGGAGGCCGAGCAAGCCGCTTCCTCCGGGCGTCCCAAGATGGTCGAATGTCTTTATAAGAGACATGTTTAATCTCAGCATTTTTGATTGCAAGAAGTTGATCAAAGAGAGGATGTTGATCAACTTTGGCATGGCCCCCGGGATCCCAAGTAGAAGATTTTACCCCGGTACCGAAATTGCCGAGTGATTTTGTTGTGTGAAGGACCACTTACTGCCTTAACTTTCTTGTCTATTTTTCATCGAGCAGTTGCCATAACATTTTTCTTTCTTTTGCAGACAAGGAGATCATGAGTCACCTGAACTTGCTCCGTAGTGCCATGGGTGACCTCGATGAGGACGAGGTGGTGGTCAAAGCGGCACAAGCGGTTGCACATCACAAAACAACTGACGCTCCTATAGCTCGGCCTCCTCCGGCTGCCCCAGCTACGCCACCTACACAGGCAAGGCCGCCCTGGCGACTGGTGGCCCGAACATCCCGGCCCCCTTCGGGGCAAAAAGAAAAGAGAAGGTTGTAGTCGAGCAAGATGATCGATGCAAGAAGTCGAAAAAGGACAAGACGGACCCTTCGAAGACTCCCAGGCTGATTAATACGGGCCGAGAGAATAATGTAGTACAGACCGGAGGGAGCCGATCGAGGGGTATAGTTTCATCCTCGAACTTGCCGGCTACCCCCTCCATGACAGAGAAGACTCTGACTCCGTTTTCCTTGGACCCTTCAAAGCTCCTTAGGTCGACGTGGCCGATTTCTTCAAGATGCTGAAAATCACAGAGCCCCACTTACCCGGTGGGCTTCAGCTCTGTAATGAGGAGGGTCAATATCGTCAACTTGGATCAAACCCTCAAGATGATCGAGCTATCGGGGCCATTTAACACAGTTGTCTTACTCCAATTGACCACCGTTCGAGGTGGCAGATGACTGGTATCGAGCTTGAGATAAGTGCTGCCACCAAAGCTGTCGGGGTGAGTTTTCAAAGTTTCATTTATTTTCCAAGGCCCTAGTCGACATGCTCTAATCGATTTCTCCATGCAGTTTGTCCAGGATCTATTCCACATAAGTCGGCGCGCTCAGGTTTATAAGGAAGGAAGAGCCAAGCTGGAAGTTAAGTCATCGGTCGACTCAGAAGCGGAGGGGTTGAGGCAAAAGAATCGAGACCTAGAAGCGGAAATCGCCCTACTAGGCTCGAAGCTGAAGTCGACGGAGATTGCGAGAGACAAGGCGGTGGAGGCCTTGAATGAATATAAAGAGCAATTGGATTCTAAGCTGAAGGAGCTGGTCGAGGTACACGAAGAGCTCGATGCTCAAGCGGTCAAGAATGTCGAAGCATACAAGAACGAAGAGAGATCTGGGCAGGTGGAGGGTGCTCGAATGGTTATCGGTCATTGCCAAGAAGTCCTTTCTCAGCTGATGGCCGACTCGGAGATTTATGGGGTTTATAAGTTTATGAAGTCTCCGGCCTTTAGAAAGAGAAACGGTCCTATTCGGCATCGCCGATATGAAAGAGGGTTTTGAGTTGTGCCTCAAGCAATGCCACGCTACAGGCTACCTTCTCGAGACAGTCGACTGTACTAAAGTAGGAATCTGGTGCTCGGACCCTCGACCTCATCCCCAGATCGAAGATGTCGCTCATGTCGAAGAGATTGACTGGGC
This sequence comes from Lippia alba, assembly GCA_037834125.1. Lineage (NCBI taxonomy): Eukaryota > Viridiplantae > Streptophyta > Magnoliopsida > Lamiales > Verbenaceae > Lippia > Lippia alba. The sequence goes on along the minus strand of JBBMKE010241374.1, from coordinate 8,285 downwards.
CAAGCATGAGTTCGGATTCACCATCGATTTAGCCAAGACAATCTATGCTAACCGCCCGGAGGATCCGAGTAAGCTACCTCAAGTTGCCGACATCAGGTGTTACAGGAATTGAGGCTCTTGAAGGAGGTCTTCCCCGATATGGAGTTTGAGGATGAATAGGGGTCGGATGAGGAGCTCAATTGATGGTCGGTTGGATAGAGGCTGCTTTTAAACTAGGTTTACTGTTTCTGCATTTCATTCCTCTTTTCCCTTTTATTGTTGTTCTTTTCTTTTCTTGCAAGTTGTAAGGCGACCCGGGGTGGCCGACGAATATTCCCGTTGTGAAAATCCAAAGGGCCATGCCCATATTTTGTAAGTAGAGTCGACCCGGGGTGGCCGACTAAAGCTCCCAATATGAAAAATCCAAATGTAACATCCAAGTCGACTTTAATAGTCGGCTTTTATCTTCAATGAAGTTTGTTTTTCAACTATCTGTTCGATCATTTCGAATAATTTGTTGTGAAAGTTTCATTTTACTTTTTAATTGCTAATCAAACTATTTAACTCACAAAGAAGAGCATGATAGTAAGACAATTCGAGCAATCTTTATTGATACACTCATAATAGGCAGATACAACCGTTATACAAATTTAAGCATAAAACTTTCTAAGGTTATGCGCGTTCCAAGTTCGAGGCACTTGGGTGCCATCAACTCTTCGAGATGTTAGGCTTGGTTTTTTCCATTTTAATGATCCAAAAAAGCTCTTCCCAGTTTGCATCGAGTTTTTCGACATGTTTTGTTACGTCGACTCTCTTGAGGACCAAATCACCAACCCGAAATTGTCGAGGGCCGACATTCTTATTGTAACTTTTGATCATGGAAGCCCGATACTATTGTATTCGACGGTAACCTTGCTCCCTTTTCTCCTCAATGGTGTCCAGGTTGAATTGCTAGTTCTCTTGATTCTGGTCAGCCCGAAAATGAGTTACTTGAGCGGTGGGATGGAGCAATTCTGTCGGGATCATCGCTTCAAATCTGTAGACCATAGAAAATGGAGTCTCTTCGGTTGCTGTGCGAGGGGTTGTTCGGTAAGCCCACAGTACTCCGTCGAGTTCTTCAACCCAACCACTTTTCTTATCTTCAAGCTTGGTCTTCAGGTTTTGCACGATTGTCCGGTTAGTCACCTCGGTCTTCACGTTCGCTTGAGGGTGACCGACCGAGATAAACATTAAGCTTATCCCTAACTTGGAGCAATATTGCTTGAACTGTTGGCTGCGGAACTGAGGTCCATTATCGCATATCAGGATTCGAGGTATCCCGAACCGACAGATTACATTCTTCCATAGGAAGCGGGTCACGCCTACAAACGTCGTCTTGTGGATCGATGCTGCTTCGACCCACTTGCTGAAATATTTCATGCACACAATAGCGTATCGATGTTGTCGAGGTGCCAAAGCAATCTCAATGGAAATCATTTTGTTGGGTTGCTGATGGGCGAGGTTGGCGTGCTTCTGGCAACTCGGGCATTTCCTCACGAAGTGCATAGCCTCTTTTATCATGGTTGACAATAGGATCCTGCTCGAGAGACTTTCTTGGATAGGACCCGACCACCCGAATGGTTTTTGCAGGATTCGGCGTGTACCTCCTCAAGGACTTCCTTAGCTTGTGACAGTCGCAGACATCATTTGGGCGGCTTTCGGAAAGACATTTTCAACAGTAAACCACCTGAATCGATAGTGTAGCTCACCGAACGAGCCATGAGTCAGCGCCTCTCCGTTTTGTCCTTCGGTAGGATTCTGTTTCTCAGGTATAAGACGATCTCATCGTGCTAACATGGCTCTGCTGGGTCGAGACTCAACACTTCTGTGCTAGTGTCGATCGACCTTGAGGCATTCGAAAAGAATGTGATCGATCTATCGCTCGTTCCTCGGAGGCCATTAGCTACTTTCGAGAGTACATCGACCCTTTCGTTTTCCTCTCGAGGGATCTGCTCGACCCTGAAATGCTTGAATTTGGAGGCCCAAGTTTTGACTAGGTCGAGGTATTTTACCATCGACTCCTCCCTCGCCTTGTATGTTCCGTTGAACTGGCTCGCCACCAGTTATGAATCCGTGAGGGCTACTAAATCCTCGGCCCCCTGCTCATTGGCCAATCTCATACCCGCGATGAGAGCCTCGTACTTAGCTTCATTGTTTATGGTTGGGAATTCTAGGCAGATGGAAAAATCGAGCTCATCTCCTTCAGCGCTTCTGAGGTATACGCCCGCTCCTCCCCCAGATGAGGTCGAAGAGCCGTCGACTGACAAAGTCCAGCGGCCCTTATCTTTCACTAATGCCATTGAGGGCTTTTTCTCGACCAAAAAGTTTGCCAACACCTGCGCTTGATATGCCATCCTCAGCTGGTAAGTCAGGTCAAATTGCCCTAGCTCGATAGCCCACTTGGTTAGTCGGCCTGAGCAATCGGGCTTCTCCATTACTTGTCGAACTGGTTAATCCGTAAGAACGGTGATGGAGTACGCTTGGAAGTACGGCTTGAGCTTTCGAGCAGTGTGGACCGACCCAAGGGTGAATTTTTGGATCTCCAGGTATCGGGTTTTAGCCCATGCAGACGTAATAGACCGGCATGTGCTTTCGATCGCGAATGGCAACAAGAACTGAGTTGACGGCCTCTTCGGACACAACCAAGTAGAGATATAGGCTCTCCCCGAGCTCTGGTTTGGCGAATAGCTGAGATGATTCGAGGTACTTCTTCAGCGCCTCGAATGCTTGCTCGCACTTCTCAGTCCACTTGAAATCCTTAATGTATCTCAAAATCTTGAAAAATGGGATACTCTTATCGGCCGACCTGGATATGAATCGGTTGAGGAAGATGATTCAGCCGACCAAGCACTGCAAGTTCCAGACAGTTTTCAAGCTTTCTAGATCGCGGATCACACTACTCTTCTCAGAATTCGCCTCAATTCCTCGTTGGCTGACCATGTAGCCCAACAATTTTCCTCCCCCGACTCCAAAGGTGCACTTATTTGGGTTCAACTTTAAATTGTACTTCCTCAGGAGGTCAAAAGTACAACCGAGATCCGCCAAATGGTCACTCGACTTGGGTGATCGGACTATCATATCATCTACATAAACTTCCATGGATTTTCTGATTTCACTTTCGAAAATTCGGTTCACAAGTCTTTGATAGGTAGCCCCCGCATTCTTGAGCACGAACGGCATTACTTTGAAGCAATATATACCTTTCGAGATAACGAAGGCAGTCTTGTTCTCGTCTTCGGGTGCTATGAAGATCTGATAGTAGCCTTGGAAGACATCCATCATGCTCAACATTTCACAGCCTGCGGTCGAGTCAACCAACTGATCGATGCAAGGCAACAGGTAAGGGTCTTTCGGGCAGGCTTTATTTAAGTCAGTGAAGTCATTGCACATACGCCACTTTCCTCCACCTTTGGCGACGAGGACCACATTGCATAGCCACTCGACATATTTGGCGAAACTATTTACCCAGTGTTTAGAAGTTTATTTACCTCACCCTCGATGATTTCGTTCCTTTTGACGCTTTGATTGTGGAGTTTTTGTTTGATCGACTTAAAAGAGGGGTCGACATTGAGGTGATGCACGATGACTGACGGGTCGACTCCCACCAAATCATTCGCACTCCAGGCGAATACGTCTGCATTGTCTTGCAAAAATTGGATGAGCAAAACTTGCTCTTTCTCCTTTCTGGGCTCGGCCACGCCGACATTGGTGATCTTTTTGGCCTGCCCGGGCTGCAACTCTATCTGGATTATTTGGCTCGAAGTCTTGACTCGAGCTGCAACTTTCGCTTTTCTTTGTTTCTTCTTGGCTCGTTTGGAAATTCAGATGGGGCCACCCGGATCCGTGGAGTCGAAATCCTGGATTTCGTCTTCACTTCCGTTTGGCATGTCGAGCATTGGGATGATCCGTTGATCAAACATTTTAACTTTTTCCATTGAAATTGAGTAACACGACCAAGCCATTGGAACATCGTACCTCAACTCCCCTATCCCGGCGGAGGTTGGGAGCTTGATCAACTGGTGATAGCTCGAAATTACTGTGCGAAAATTGATCAAGCCGGGTCTACCAAAAATTATGTTGTACGCGGAAGGATGGTCGACTACCAAGTATTCTATTTCAACTGTCGCCCTCTTAGGGAGAGTCCCCATGGAGGTGATCAGCTTAACTCGACCTTGGAGATAAACTTCGGAGCCCCCGAATCCAATTAATGGAGTTTTTAGAGGTTCAAGTCTGAGTTTTTTAGTTAGGTTCATTCGATTCAGAGTCGCGAGGTAGATAATATTTACTGAACTTCCATTATCAACGAGAGTTTTAGATATAACATAGTTGGCCACGTCAACCCTGACCATCATCGGATAACTAGGCGTTTCGCCCTCCCGTAGGGGCTGGCCGACGAGGTCCTTACTACTAAAATTGACCTCCTGATCTACCCAACTATTCCCTCGATCGACCTCCATGACCTCATAAGGCCCGTAGTAACTCCTCTGAGCCTCTCTCCTCGTCCTCTTCTGGGCCGACTTCGTATCTCCGCCAGCTGGCCCACCGGCAATCATGTCGATTTTGCCGAGGTATGAGAGATTATGTTCTCGCTCCATCGGCTGCTTTGCATCACGATTCCTCGGTGGGCTATGCTCCCTCCTTTCCTCTGCTCGAGCAGCGAGCTCATCAAGCTTCTTGACAAATTCTTGGAGGTGCCGACCCTTGATCAACCTTTCGACCTCATCCTTCAAAGCAAAGAATTCTGAGGTGTTGTGGCAGGTTTGCCGGTGAAAGTGGCAGTACTTGGGTGAGTTCTTCATTTTTTGGTTCTCTTTTATCGGCCTCGGAGCATTGAACAAGTGCTTGGGCACCACATTATATACCTCCTCGATTGGTCGATTTAAAGAAGTTTAATATTTCTTCAGGCTTGACGATGGAGCTTTTTCTGACTTACCTTTTGAGTCTCTCCTTGATTCTTGTCTAGATGACTCGACCCTGACGGGTGGATTGATTTAGGGGATCGACACCGGGGCGACCTGGTTGGCCATGCGTACCTCCTCGAGCCTCATCCAGTCATTTGCTATCTCGAGGACTCGAGCAATGGAGTCTGGATTCTCTCTGACTATGTGGTCGGCGCAGCCTTTATCTCTGAGGGCGCCATAGAGGGTCTTGATGAGCATGTCTATCTTAGGGTCTCGACCTGGATGGCTGCCCCCGAAAATCGGGTGAAAAAGTCCCGAAGCGATTCTCACTCTCTCTGCACGATGCTGTAGAGGTAGATGGATGGGAGTTTGTCTCTTTTGACAGAGGAGAATTGGGCCACGAAGTCATCGATTAAATTGTCGTACTTCCTGACACTTCGGGCCTGGAATCTCGAAAACCAGTCTTGCGTAGCTCCCACCAAGGTAGTGGTGAATATCTTGGCTCGAACATGAGGAGAGTGCCCGAACATGCTAACCTCTATCTCAAATCGGTCAACATGCCTTTTCAGGTCGGAGGTGCCGTCGTAATGGGGCAGATTGGTCGGCATTTTATCCTCCGCCATAGTCTGGAGGATTTCGTCTGAGAATGGGGACTGAGCTTCTCGCACACTCCGATATTTCATTGTTGGGCCCCTTGCCGCTTTGTGTCGGGCGTGATCTTATTCGCGGCGGTGCCGATCCTCTCGATTCGGCCTGGGCGGATGGACGTTAATGCGAGACTCTTCATCATCACTAATTTCCTGCAGATTTTCTTGTTGGATCCGTCACCTTGCTGATACTCGGCTCTTTTGTGGTTCTAGCTGTTCTCTTCGAGAAATTCGATTCCTCAGATCATCTCGGCCAACATTATGGCCTCAATTGGACTTTCTGGGGGCTTCATGGTCGACCTTATCCCCCAGTCGGTCAAAAAACTCCAGATTGTCCCTTTCTCCGGGAACCTGAATCAACTTTTTCGGTTCGGGTAGGGTCTTTACTAGCTACCATCTTGGGCGGCGGCACTTCGGGAGCTAGGGGCTCCTCTTCTTCATTTGGTCTCTTGTCTGCCCGGCGGCGACCGAAATCCGCTTCTTGGTTCTGTTGAACCACCTCAGCCAGGTGTTTTCCTCGACCCACCCCTTGCCACTGGCCGGGACCTGGTGGTGGGGGCAAATCGTAGTAATCGTGGTAGTATGCCGGAGGTGGCGTGTATCCCCAATAATGAGGAGGGGGATACCCGTAGTGTGTTGGTGATAGCCCGTAATGGGCAGGATACTGCCTAGGTGATGGAATAGCCGAGCTAGATCTCTGCTTCTCCGGGAAGACCGGAGCTTGATTTCGACCGCGGCCGCAACATCTTCTGCTTGGCATTTCTCGAAGTAATCATCTAACTCGGAGGGGTTGCAGACGATGGGAGGAGGAAGGGGGTTATGCTCCTCCGGCGCCCGAAGTGACGCAGCCGGAACTATTGAGGCATTGGGCTGACGGGAAGTCTCTCGCCCGTCGGCTGCTATAGTTCGCTTGTGTAGTTCCATTAGTTTAGATTTGGCTTTTACTCAAGTTTTCAACAGACGATGCCAAAATGTTCGTGTCGAAATTTGGGTCAAGTGCTGGGTCGAAGATGTCTCAACTTGATCACTCATAATTTGTAATTTAGCAGGAACTCGAGATTGTTGACCTGAAAGATGGAACAAAACATGAACTAGAAGGCCGAATAGGGATAGGTAGGGTTTTACCCTATGTCGGCACTCCGACGCTCAAATTAGTATTCGAGTACGGGTACGTCGATATATTAGACTCAAGCGTATTAAATGTGCGTAATAAATGACATAAATGAGGGGGTATTTATACCTGATGGAGTGAGAAGGACCCTTCTGTACTGATGTTAGGAGCATTAAATGTTGTCTGTACGCTAGTATGGTCTGTCACAGAGCATTTAATGCTTGTGGCAGCGCAATATGGGGACCACTGACAACTCGAATAGGGATCGACCAGATAGGGGTTAGTCGAATTTCATTCGACTGGTCTTTTATTTGTTTAGGGACAAATTATGACTCTTCTGTGGTCGGCCTTCATTCGACCATGCTTGGCCTTGTCGGCGTAATCGACTAAGGATGAAGCGTGGGTCCCTGAATTGGCTGATGCCTCTCTCCTACGTGGCACGTTCTGCCATATGGGGCTTGTCAATTGGGTCACGCATCGCGCATGTAGCGAGGCAATTTTGGCCCACGTCACTTTCCATTCTCTAATTTTCCTCCCGAACAACAATGATTGGCCTCAAATTTTCATTTGAGTCAATTGTTTGTTGAAACTGCATGGATATTAAAGTTTCTTCTTGAAGATTAACTGAGTTTTTAATTAATTAATGAGCAATTTTACTGAACACTGCTTTAATGAATAACAATCTAACATTAAGAATTAATGACCGTCTCTAATATCTGCTATAATATAACAACAATTGATTGGGTAATTTTAGCCCGAGTCAAGCTCGGCCAAACCGGTGTAATGAAGCGGCGAGAGTTTTGCACTTGCCTTGTGGTTGGTGAAAAATTTGAGAGAGTAGCCAATCAATTGGTAAGTGTAATACACTTGCCGTTTTGATTGGTTAGATCCAGCCAAACCAGATCTGGATTAGAATTTTCCCAATTGAATGCTCCTTTGTCCGAAAAATCAGCTATTAATAATGCTCTTGCTGTCACCGCACCCCCCCCCCCCAAAGTCCAAACTCCAAAGTTACATCCCCTCCTGCCAGAAATGGCAAAATAGGGTTTTATATCAGTGAATTATAGAGAAAATTTCATATTTATTTCTATGTTTTCAATGCAACTTTAAAATAGTTCTGATATTGTTAAATTATTTCAAATTCATCTTTTACATTATTATTTTATTATAATTTTAGACCAAAATTTATAAATTGACTAAAATACTCTTCAACTATAAGTACAAAGATAATCAAATGATCTTACATTCTTCTCAAATCATGAAATAAATAAAAAACTATAAATTATTTGGTTTAAATTATTATGAACTCCATATCGAAATTATAAACATAATAGTATATAGATTAAAGTTATCCACAATTATCAAAACATATATTCACCGAATTATAATAAATTGTTAATGTTTGATATATATATATATATATATATATATATATATATATGTATGATGGTGTCGGAAACGGTAAAGATAGGATCAACACCAATTCATTCTGTATTAGTGTTTGTGTGAAGGGAAGACCATCATAGGCAAAGGGGCCTCAGGAACTGGGTTCCCAAAGAGCGTGGATTCTACCAGCTAGGGTAACACCTTAGTGAGGAAAGTGAAGCT
>JBBMKE010241157.1:0-13961 GCA_037834125.1 Lippia alba | reverse complement strand
CAGTCCATGCCCAGAATAGATCCATAGCGAGTCATTGGCATTTCAATAAAATCTGTTAAGAAGACCCGACCCTCGATACTCACCGGAACCTCTCTGAACACCCGATCAGTTATAATACTACTACCGAAATGAGAACTAATCACATAGCATGCAGAGTCACAAACAGCAGGCAAAGACAAAGTAACAACAATATCACGCGCAAGAAAGGAGTGTGTAGATCCGGGGTCAAACAAGGTATGAATGTTCGTGTTATGTATGCAAATCGTACCTTCCACTACTGCAGCGGGGTCAACCTCGGCGTCGATCTGCACCCCGTCCAGTGCATATGCTCAGGCTCTGACTAGTGGCCTATGTCCTCTCGGAGGCGGATCCCTGCGATCAGGGCAAGTGTTTACCAGGTGTTCTGCGCTCCCACAGATCAAACATAGCCCTCGTCGGCGCCTACAACCCTCGTATGTATGAGTGTTACTTCCACAATAACGACATAGGGGTTTGGCAGGGGGTGGCGGCAAAGCTGGCCTAGCTGGTGTCTTCTAAGCTGGTCCTACTTTTTTATTTTTCTTCCAAGGAGCATTGGCAGGTGCCTGTGTGACATAGTTCATATGTCTCTTGCCCGGATTAAATCCCGAGCTCGAGCCTGAAGCCTGTCCAGAGCGTGAAGTAGCTCGTCTGGCGTTTACTGAATCTTCGACCTTAAGTGCTTTAGAAGTCGTCTTTGCCCAGGTGCTCGTGTTTACAGCCTCCAATGCCATCCGAATATCTGGCCTCAATCTATTGATAAATTGTATTGCCTTGTAGAAGTCATCGTTGTCGATGTTGGGCGCGTACTTGGCAAGCCTCTCGAACTCTGCTGTATACTCGGAGACTGTCATATTACCCTGCTTCAAGTCCATGAATTCCTGAAGTCTCCTAGTACGAGCTGAGGGTGGAATGAACTTATTCTTAAACTCCCTCACGAAAACCTCCCAATTGATGGTCTCACCGGCGGCCTCGAATACTATCTGAGTGCTCTCCCACCAAGAATAGGCCTCACCCTATATCAAAGTAAGTGTGCAGCGAGCTTTCTCTATCGAGTCATAAGGTATCAACTGCCAAATCCTCTCCACTTCCTTGAGCCACATCTCTGTCTATATATCATTTCCCTTGAAAAACTTGGGCGGATGCTGACCCTGAAATTCCCAAAGAATAGTGGAGATGGGAGTCTCTACCGATGCTGGTGGTGCAGGAGGAGGTGTAGGAATGTAATCCCGAATTCTCTGATCCATTATCCCAACCATTACATTCATAAAGTCCTGTGGCTGTACTGGAGGAGGTGGTGGTGGTGGAACAGGCGGTGGAGGAACAGGTGTGCGGTCACGACGATGTCTATCATGACGATGATGCCTGCCGTGATGGCGATGGTCCAGAGAACACTCACGACGAGGCATAAATGCATGTTGGGTCAATATAGGTGCGTGAGTGCAATTAAGTTCACAAAACAGATAAAGCACACAAGTCATATAATTCACAAAAGTCCAAGTTATAATGCAAAACTCGTAATTAAACAAGTAAATTCCTATATCGTGCGACCTAGACTCACAAGACTCGACACTAAAGCCGCAGTTTTGCAACCGGGCTCTGATACCACACAAAGATGTAACACCCTTATCGATAGAGCATTACACCCCCACACCACGTGTCAAATCCACATACGAAATTGATTTACATACATGAATCTAACACTGGCGAACGGAAGACAATAAAAAATAACCCTGGCTAGGCGGAAACGTAACCCTGAAACCAATCAATTATAACCAAGACAGGATAAAAGCTATGACATTTAAAAACATAACCATCATAACCGCCATCAATATACAAACACAAAACGAGATGGCACACCGACCTCAAAGTGTATACAAATATGTCATATATACAATAAGTTCAAGTATTCAAGTACATAATATGCATCACTACCAAAAATGCGTGCACCAACTGCTAGACACGGACTAAAGACACCGACTCCCGCCTAGTATGCACCTGAAAATACTGAAAATGGTGGGGAGTCAGCCTATGGAAGACTGAGTGAGGGGCATAATATATATAAGTGCACATACATGCAAGTTATAACCTCGGGTAAAGGTTTTTTCACTAAAATAAATAATATAAGTTCAAGAACCCAAATACTTCGCCCGAGATTACAACTATCAATTTAACAATTTTATTAGAGTACAATCAATCAATCCGTGGCCCGGCGAGTAGGGCAAATCTCCAACCAACACCAGTAGTGAATGACACCAATTGCAATTTATTAAAATTGTGATCATGCGATTCATTACAGTGCACAATTAGCAATTTCATGAAACCTTTTACCCCCGGTTGATAATCGGGCTTGCAAGACCCAATTATCCAAGCATGGTGTACGTCGGGAACATGACTCCCACGTACGGGATTTCTTCCTTCACCAATCTCCTGGTGAATTCAGAGGTGATCCCAGTTTGGTGAGAGTAGAATGTGAGTTACCCGTCAGCCCTTGCTTTCCCGGTTGGCTCACACGCTAACTCTCGGGCCCACGTGCTATTCAAAGTTACTCGCCAAATTAATAATGATCATTTTCGGTCAATCATTTGCAATACTTAATATTTTTGGAAAGATAATAGATATAATATACGTTTTGGCCGAAAACACACTTAGGGGTTGTATTTGTTCTAGGTAGCTAGAATTAAAACCCACCTGTGCCGACACAAACACTGGGAAAAGCTCACGGAGCTGGCTCCTCGTCGACAGGACGCTCGTCTGTGCAACAAAGATAAGTAATTGTGAGCTATGACTCAATGTACCACGTAAGACGAACCGCAAAATGCGATATGTTATCATGAAATGATTAATTTGACATGCTTGAACGATAAACGAATCATGAAACGTGCAATTGCATGCAATTCAAATGCATTCCAATCAAGAAAAAGCCTAAAAATAAGAATGTCGCCAAAACCCGACCAAAAATGAGCCAATCCCGAAATCGAAAGTTGTACGCTTGGTTTTACATAAAATGTGGTGTGTATGCAAGATTTGAGGTCAATAGGGGCCCACATGCAAAATGGCAAAATCACATTTTTATGCAGAAACTTTCTGCACTGTCCGGGGCATGGGAACGACCGTTTCGGCCTCAGTTCAAAAATGGGAACGGCCGTTCCCATCAGTCCGGACTAGCAGTCCCAAACGCGGGAACGGCCATTCCCAGAAATAAGCTGGGATGGGAAGGGCCGTTCCCAGCCTTCAGACTGGGCAGAAACAGGGGAGTTCGCGGGGACTCCCCGAAACCCATTCTCGACCCGTTTTTGATGCGATTTTTGGCAACAACACCAACACCCTACATGCATAAGTACATAATACACATCCGGAAACAATCGACGGCAAAGACAACGGCCAAGACATCATTTTTCCCAAAATATACAAATAAATAAAACATGATCAAAGCTTCAAAAATGCAAGAATCAAACACACGATTCAATCCCCTATCATTCAAACATATTCCCAGCAATCAATCATCAAACATCTCACACAATATCATAACCCTAGCTTCATCAAATTCATGAATATATATATATATACGTATGTGCATGATCATACCAAGAAATTGGAGGAAGAAGATGAAGATGATGAAGTTGATGATCCTTGATGCTCTCGTGCGATTATGCAAGCCTAGAATGAGGATGCCCAAATTTTTCCTTCCTTCCTTGGTGCTCGGTGAAGAGCCGAGAGAGAGATGCAATGTATGTTTGAAAATGGAAATGGAATTGAATGCACAAACTTTTCTTCATACATGAAATGTATGTATAGGTGTATGTATACTATATTATAATTATAGCACAAGACTTTTAAGTATTACACACAAGTTCATATATAATAAATTATGATCATATGAATCCAATTATTTCATTCAAACAAGTCCCTAAAGTTATGAAAATGATCATGGAAGGTCATGCATGCATGTACGCTACATTCGATAAATAAATATGAACGTTGATCAAATATAAGTGTTGCATATTTTTATAAGTTTCATATAATTCACATAATTATTAATATAGCTAATGTATGAATTTATTATAATTTTACCAAGTGTAAGCGATTAATGAATTAATTAAAATTCACTCAAACTCACACGTGTCGCGTTACCTATATTTGAAATCCGAGGTGGTTGTTGTGTCGTGGAATAGTTTGGATGCAGATGGAGATCACCGCGACAACACTAACATGACTATTATGGACTCGAACAATGTAGACAATATGCCACCTAATCAAATATTCTTTTCAGAATATTTCTTGATTGTGGACTTTAGAAAATGGGGCGTTACACTCAATATAATACGCCTTACGACCGCACGTAACAGGCGACCCCGATGGTCGTCCCGGGCCTCCCTTACCCACAATCCGAGGGCCCGAAATCATAAAACCATACCAATTCCCATCTTTCAGGGCATACTCGCTAGAATGATACGGAAACGTACAAGGGATTCAAATTAAAGCTCATATATGCTCATACGTATACCATTTTCATAAAATCCCAGAGGTGTTCACAAATCAAACTCATATCATAAACACTCATATTTATACATAATAGCAATATAACGTATGCGAGGTTCGAATTCAATTCACATAAAGGCAATAGGTTTTCATCTATACAAACCTAACCCTCACCTTGAAGCAAAAAGGATCGGAATGGAACGGAGAGAGAGCAAAGACAGCCTAGACCTCGGGTTCCTTAACTTCCGGAGATAGAGCTGAGGTAAAGAAACACAAACCCGAGACTTAGACTCAATTATGAACTAAATAGACGCTCGTCAATGCTCATGAATGCAATGGAACGCAATGAAATGCATAAACGTACCATAAAATGCATATTGAACCATATCTCGAATATATGCATACAAAATCATACCAAATTCGAATACGTCCAAGGTAACACACATATAATCATGTTATAACAACTTAGGAATCATATTGGGGGTGAGAAAGTGTCAAACAAGCGAAGAAAAACAAAGAAATCCAAAGACAGCAAGATCCACGGCCATGGATTAATACACCTGAAATTCCCACGGCCGCGGGAAAATGGCCAAAATGAGGCAGTAGCTTCCACGGCCATGGGAAAAACAAGGGCAAAAATCCACGGCCGTGGATTCCTACCAGAACCTTAAAAATGTCCAAAACAAGGTTTAAGTGAAAATTTGGCCAAAAACAAGTTCAAGGCATGCATAAACACTCCAAATCCAAACCAAACACATTCATAAACTTGATAACTCATGCTTGAACACATTAGGCATCAACTAGCATCAATGAAACATGAATTCATACACAAATACTCAACGAAACACATATGAGGGCATAACCGATGAATAACTCAAACAAGCTTGCATACTTGAATCCAAAATCCAATTTCTCAGAACCTAAATGACCAAAACCACACCTCAACACAAAATGGCACTCATATAAAACATTTGGGGTGAAGGGGTCCAAGTGATCAATCCACACATCAAGTCCAAAACTCATATAAGTCACATTAAGCATGCTCGGGAATCGAAATCATAAGAATTCAAATTACGCGATTAACAAATAATTCAATTAATCATAGAGTTGAAATTGTTCAAGTTGATCAAACAAGCATATAAATATTAATGTAATGCATCAACTAAGTATGAAAATAAATGCAAAACAAGAATTAAACTCTCACGTGGTACGAACCTGTACGTGCGAAAAGTCGGGGTGTCACAACCTCCCCCCCTTATAAAGGACTTGTCCTCAAGTCCGGCTCGGGGCTTCAAACAACTCCGGATACAAGTTTTTCATCTTCTCTTCAATGTTCCAAGTCGACTCTTCGGACTTCTGATCCCGCCAAAGAACTCTAACCAAGGGGATTCTCTTGTTTCTCAGCTCTTGAACCTTCCGGTCTTGGATTGCTACCGGGTGCCTAATGATTGTCAAATCCGACTCCAATTGTACTTTTTCAACCGGTAGAATGGTTGTCTTATCGGGATAATATTTGCGAAGTTGAGAGACATGAAACACGTTGTGTATCCCAGTTAAACTTGGCAGCAAATCCAATCTATACGCCTTTTCCCCGATTCTTTCCAAGATCCAAAGGGGCCTAAAAATCGCGGATTAAGCTTTTCGCCTCTTCTAATTCAAGAGAAGCCCTTCCTTGGAGATGCTTTGAGAAAAACCCTGTCTCTGACTTCAAACTCTAACGCCCTCCTTCGCTTATTGGCGTAACTCTTTTGATGAGATTGAGCGGCCTTCATCCTTTGCTGGGTTTTCTTAACCTTCTCAATGATATCCTCAAAGGTTTTCTTAGGCTCGGCTCTTTCCAACTTGTCCTCCTTGGTCCATTTCCAATCTTCAATGTTCCAAAATAATGGGGATCGACATTTTCTCCCATAAAGAGCCTCATATAGAGCCATCTTGATCGAGGCCTGATAACTGTTGTTGTAAGAGAACTCAATCAGAGGTAGATGCTCGTCCCACTTATCCCCAAAATCCAAAGCACACGCCCTAAGTAGATTTTCCAAATACTGAATCAACCTCTCGGATTGTCCATCCATTTGAGGATGAAAGGCGGTGCTAAACTTGAGCTTTGTGTTCAATTCTTCTGAAGATTCTGCCAGAAAATTGAGGTAAACCGTAGATCCCTATCCGAAACTATACTAGCCGAAACTCCATGTAACCTTACAGTTTCTCGAACATACAACTTGGCTAGTTTAGGAACCTTGTCGGACATTCTTACCTTAAGGAAAGGGGCTGACTTTGTAAACCGATCGACAATCACCCATATTCCATCGTATCCTCTTTTAACTCTCGGCAAGCCGGATACAAAGTCCATCGTCAATTGCTCCCACTTCCACTCGGGAATAGGAAGTGGTTGGAGGGTTCCTCCCAATTTCTGAAGCTCGGCCTTAACTCGTTGGCATGTTAGACATCGCTTCACAAAGTTCACGACGTCCCTTTTCATACCATTCCACCAAAATTTCTCTCTTAAGTCCCGGTACATTTTGGTACCTCCCAGGTGGATAGAGTACCCTGAGCCATGTGCCTTCTCAAGTACGATCCTCTTGAGCTCTTCTGGGACACATACTCTCGCTCCAAACCTTAACAAGCCCGTGTCATCTACCTTAAACCTCGACTTCGGATCCCTTCTTGCATGAACCACTAATTTTTGAATCTCCGGATACGTAGATTGAGCTTCCAACAACTGTCTTTTCAAATATGACACCACGGTGAGATTAGCTAACTAAGTCCACATCCACAACAAATCTGAACCTGAACTTGAACTAGAAGTCCCGACTTTCAAATTGCTTACACCTGCCTTCCTACTCAAAGCATCGGCGACCACGTTCACTTTACCGGGGTGGTACTGGATCTTGCAATCATAATCTTCTAGTAACTCCACCCAACGCCTCTGTCTCACATTTAAGTCTTTCTGAGAGAAGAGATACTTGAGCCTTTGGTGATTGGTAAAGACCTCAAAAGTTGCGCCATAGAGATAATGTCGCCACTTCACCAACGCAAACACAAGGGCAGCCAACTCTAAGTCGTGGGTAGGGTAATTCTTCTCATGCTCCTTCAACTTCCTCGAAGCATAAGCTACCACTCTACCATTCTGCATTAGAACACACCCGAGTTGTGACGCCTCGATCGTTCGGTCGTACAGGTATGAAGTGTGTGACCTTAATTGCACTATTTAAATTCGTTTAATTATGTAACTATGTGATTTATCTTAATATTACTTGAAATACTTGTCAATGTGACTTATATAACTTAAGTGAATATGTGACTTAAATGGAATATTTGAATGAATGTATAACGTGCGCATGAATAATGTGACCGCGTGCCGATTCTATGCGCTTTGAACTTGAAAATTCTTGGAAATTGAGTATGTGTTGGATTTATGTGTTTTAAACGTATGCATGAGTTCTTGATTTAATGTTGGGATTTATTTGGTATACATGCTCATTTCATTCTAAGTCGCGTGCCGATTCTATGTGCTTTGAACTTGGAAATTCTTGGAAATTGAGTATGTGTTGGATTTACGTGTTTTAAACGTATGCATGAGTTCTTGATTTAATGTTGAGATTTATTTGGTATACATGCTCATTTCATTCTAAGTTAGTGAAGAAAAGGGGGTTAACGAGCACTTAAAGCACCTTTCGTCCGACATGCATATCTTGAGCTCGGGAATTCGAATTCAAATTTCGTCACCTCCGTTGAGCTCAAATCGATGATTTGGACTCAATGGGCCTAGCCTCATATTCTTATAAAATCCCTAAGACCTCCAAAATTCGACTGGAACGAGCCCTTATACACTAAAATGACCATAAATGAACTTTAAATGTACACGTACCTACTATACACACCTATAAACCTACCCCGTACCCTAACCCCCACTTGGACTCACACTCTCTCTCCCCCATCAACTAACCCCATGCACACACTCTCCCCACACCAAAACACTTATCAACTTCAAGAAGAAGAAAAGAGAAGAAAGCACCCAACTCCAAGACTCCATTGTTGCATCACCAAGCTCAAGATCATCCACTCTTCTTGCATAATTCTTCAAGGTGAATACATATTTGAATTCCTTGCATTTTTGTGATCATTTCCATGTAATTATTGCAAGCATTATCCAAATTAAGCATGAGTGGGAAATTGGTGAATAGTAAGGGTTTGGGTGAAAATCTGAATTCTTGTGCTTGCATGAGTTTTGATGAGATTTAATGCTTCCTTGTTGTTCCTTGAGTGTGTATTTATGATTCTATGGATTGATATCACTTGGTAGTTGGCTAGGGCAAGATTTGCGATTAATGCATTTATGAGGTTTTGGGTAATTGGGAATTTCTAGCACTTCTATGGATTTCTTTGACTCTATATGCATTTATGATGATCCTTGTGGCTAATCTTTGGGGTATTTATCTATTCTTTTGTTAGAAGTTGAATGCGAAAATGTTTTGCCTTTTATGCTATTAGTGGGTTGGGAGGGGAATGCATAAATTCTTGGCTTGTTGCTCCAAATTTGCAAGATATGTGTTATATGGATGAATACAAGTATGATTGATGGCTTTGGCTTGGTTTTCCTTCTTGAAAACTTGATCCCCTTGATCCCATTATTTGGACTTGAGCTATTTATTGAAGTATGAAGTGTTTTTGTGAGTTTTGATGCTTAGAATGTGAATATTTGATTCATTATGCACTCATTTATGCCAAATTGCCATACTTGTACGTGTATGACCCTTTTGCTTGAATTCTTGCATGAATGAGCTTGAATCTCAATTCTTGAATGCCTCTTAATGTCTTGATATGTTAATTTATGAGTTTATGACTTCATGTAAGTGTTTTGAATAATTTTGGAGTGTTTATGCTTGTTCAATCTTAGTTTTGGCCAAATGTATGTGAAAAATAGGTTTTTGGCCGTGTATGGTTTCCAATGGCCGTTGATTTGGGCTGAAAAATATGAAGTTATTACCTCAGATCAATGGCCGTTGGAAATCAAGGCAAAGAAACCAACGGCCGTTGATCCCATGCAGTGCCTTTCGGCTGTTTTTGTGCGTTGTTTTCGTGTTCCTCTTTGCTCGAATGGACTTCTCCCACCCCTGTCATGACCCCAAAGTGTTCTTAGCTTATGAATGTATATGGTTTGTTAATTATGTGGGATTTAAGTTCCATTTTGATATGAATATTGGTGATTTATGAAGAAACATGCTTGTGTGACCCGAATGCATGAATGAATGAAAGAAACGTATGAATATGGACCTTTGATGCATTTATTGTACACATGAAATTTCTTAGTGCATCAAATATTTTTTTATGCATATCATGACACACTCATTTCATAGTCGAGCGTCTTAATTAGTCATTGTGTCTCACTTCACTTTTCTTGCACAGATTCGGATTTGTTCGGAGATGAGGCCGGTCCTTGAGGCTTTTCTCTCTCACTTTTGGCTTTAAAGGTGGGTTTCTCTACTACTAGCTAAATGACCCTAATATAACCTAATGTGAAACGTTATGATACCAAAACTATATATGTATATAGAGTCATTTTCTAAAGTAAATGATTGCGAACGTAAATCCCTTTGTTTTATGAACCCTACCTTTGATTTGGCGAGAAATGGATCGAATGCACAGAATGGGGCCCAGGGGCTTAGTGTGAGTGGCTATCCGGGGAGGCAAGGGCCGAGGGGGATCCCTCATCTAGTCCCACCAATGAACAACGCAACCAGACCTCGTTGGAGATAGCAAGGGATGGCCGTTGAGTGCCATTTGGGGATTCATGTACCCCTCTTGGTCAATGCATGGGTGGTCGAGCCTTGCAAACCCAACCACCAAGCCAGAGGAAGAAGGGTAATTTCTATGTATGTGCACAAAAAGAAAGAATGCATGAAGGAATGAATGAAAGAATGTTAATGAATTACACGAGGTGGCGGAAGGAGACTAATGCACGTCCCCTCGCCGGGCCTATAATAACCTATTAGAAATAAGATTTATAATCCCTTTTGTTGATCTCTCTCTTTTACCCGCTTGGGAAATTGATTCTAAAACCACACTTAGGATTATAACGTGCATGTGCTTGTTTACTTACCACCTTATATATTATGTATGCCCAGTTTTTAATACCCACTAGTCTCTTTTAGACTATAAATTGATTCTAAAACCACACTTGGGATTATAACGTGAATGTGCTCGGATGGTTTTCAGGTTTTGTGCAGGATAGGAGGTGCTAGGCGGGAATTCAAGTTGTCTAGGTCTTGCATTTGTTTCTAGCATTTTCTTGAACACTCATATTTAATTTTTGTACTTATGAATTGTACGCCTATGGCACTTTTAATTATGTATATGAGGTTGTGAATGCCGTGATACTTGTTATGTGATTTTTGTAGAGCCCGTGGCTCATTCGTACATGTTATGTATATAATGTTATGCTTCCGCATTCTTGGTTTACATATGCTCTGATTGTTGTATTACTTGGTTCAAGGGTTAGCCCACCTAGCTTAGCGTGTGTGTAAAGTCCTCGTTCTCCATGACTTGGCTCGTGTATGGATTGCCCGTTTCATATGCGGATCGGGTCTCGGTGCGGGTGGATGTGGTGTCACGCGTCAGGTGCTACATCCCTTGAGTGGTATCAGAGCCTTGGGTTGCAACGGGTTTCGTGTCGTGTGGGTTTGTCCAGGTCGTTCGGCTTAGGAACTACTTATCAATATGTTGCATTTGCATCTCTTAACTTTGAGTGATCTAAATTGCATTATCATGCATGGACTAAAAGAGCACGCATTTTCAGTGTTTATTTTGACAGGATGCGACCCCGCAGACATAGAGATAGATCTCCGGAATGGCGCCATCGCCGTAATCGATCTCCTATACCTCCGGCACAACCACCACCGGTTGAGGCATTCGTCAACTCGGCCATCAACATTATCGATCAACGACTTCAGGATTATCTGCCATCGAAACCACCGGAACCTCCACCTCCACCACCACGATAAGAGACTCCCATCACCGCCATTCTAAGGGAGTTCCAAAACCAACATCCCCTGAGGTTCTTTAAAGGGAATGATATGCAAGCTGAAATGTAGCTTAAGGAAGTGGGAAGGATATGGAAGCTTATCCCATGTGAGTCTCGGGAGAAGGCTCGATGAACAATAAATTTAATTCAAGGCGAAGCTTATACATGGTGGGAAAACACTAAGATAGTTCTCGATGCTGCCGGTGAGGAGGTGAATTGGAAAGTATTAATTTGGGAGTTCAGAAAGAAGTTTATTCCTCTCTCAGCACGTACCCAGAGCCTCAAGGAGTTTATAGAGTTGAAGTAGGGAAACTGGATGGTCTCGGAGTATATAGCAGAGTTTGAGAGGCTATCCTTCTATGCCCCGAGTATGGCCAATGACGATACCCACATGGCAATGCAATTCATTAACGGGTTAAGGCCGGATATTCAACAATCTCTAGAGGCCACCAACACGAACACTTGGGCCAAAGCTACTTCTAAGGCCCTTAAGGTAGAGGATGCGGTTAATGCAAGGAGGTTTTCTCACTGCTCAAGTCAAGGATTGGGATCGAGTTCGGGATTCAACCCCAGAAAAAGGCCTATGAATACTTCAGCTCCCCCTCAGAAAGGACCGTTCAAGAAACCTCTCACGGGAGGTCCAGCACCACAGGCTCCCCGAGCCCCTCCGGCCCCGAAGGCTTCTGATGATCGTAAGAGCAAGTCTCCCTGTATGCATTGCGGAGGCCCGACTCATACCTACAACACCTGCTGCAAGAGGTTAGGGCTATGCTTGATTTACCACAAAGGGGATCATATGGCGTTTTCTTATCCCGACAAGACTCCGGGATATCAAACCAGAGCTCAAAGGCTCTTAGTGCAGGCACGAGCTTATGCCCTCGAGGGCGAGGAGCAGAACATAGAGCCGGACCCCAACGCCATGGTGGAAGGTACTATTAGCATCAATAACACGAGCATCCATGCATTGTTTGACCCTAGTACAACGCATTCTTTCATTTCGTGTGATCTATGTGCTACTATGTGCGTTCTCCACTCGGGGCCAGTCTTCAAACAAATGAAGTAGTGAAGGGGTGTGAAGTGAAGATTGATGGGAAAGGGTATTTGGCAGATTTTATAGTTACGCCGATAAAGAAGTACGGGGTAATCTTAGGCATGGACTGGTTGTGTAAGCACCGAGCCATGGTCGTTTGTTATGCTAAAAAGGTGCGTTTGGTTGAAGAGTTGGTTGTTGGAAAAGGGTCAGAATCGGTACCTCTATTTTTGTAGCACCCCGCACGTGAGGCACCACATTCCCCGCACTACGGCCCGATCCGAATAATGGAATAGAAACTCCGCACCCGAATCAAACCGTGGCGAACGGGTGACAATTCAAAAACAATCCTAAGCTAGGCGGGACGTGGACATGTCAAATAAAACCAACCACAGCGAAAGACTGAAACTAAACACATTCAATGGCCACGGGCCTGCAGAAACTAATCATATCCACACACGCAGGATTGGGCTACTCAGGCCTCTTTTCAATACAAAACTAAAATCCATCATGACAATTTATTAACAAATGAATAAGTGCCATACATAACTTCCAAGGCCGAATTATACATAATTGAATACATATTCGAGTGCACGGACTTTCCTAATACAACTTGACCGACTCAAAGACTCAAAATAACACCGTCTAGCTCCAAACTCCGAGCAGTCCTGCAAACTAAAAAGTTGGGGAGGGAGAGGGGTCAGCCTTTCCACTTGACTGGGTGAGGGGCTACCCATACACGCTATATATATATAGAGCAAGACCCATTTCATTCACATGCATGGTTAATGAATCCGTGGATAGATTTTGCATACCAAAGGTTTTCCCGTGATACATATATATAGGGAATGCTATAAGGAAAAACATAACATAAAGCTAAGCCGGTTATTTCATTTCAAACATTTCATTCAATTCATGTCAATCCTTAATCATTCTAGTCATTCTTTATCCTTCTATATCATTCATGTCCTTTTTATCATTCTTTAACGTTCCCTATCATTCTTTATCAATCTTTATCATTCTTTGCTAGTCTTTATCATTCATTATCATTCTAGATATCCGTTTCCATCACAATTAAGAATCTATCCCCGTTTCACGAACCTAATAGATCCATCATGCAAGACTCGACGGGTACGAGTGACATTTTCCCATTCTGGGCTCCTCTTTCATTCATTTATTCATTCAATCATGCATTCATTCATTCATAATAACATAAACTTCCTTCTCTGGGTGATGGTCGGGTGTACGGCCCGAACCATCCAATCAGTCGAGGGGAGCGCAAGCACTCAAACCCTCAGGCTCCCATCACCCAACCAAACCTCCTGGTGGGTTTCGGGTTGGTCCTCTGCGATCATGCTGGTGAAGGGTGTGCACGGGGTTATAACCAGCGACCCCTATGGTCGTCCCGGA
>JBBMKE010240939.1:0-14394 GCA_037834125.1 Lippia alba | reverse complement strand
AAAGCCTTCTCTATTCGTTTAAAACCGTTTCTAAAAGCTGTTATTTCTCTTACCCAAAGTGTTTTTGTTCCGGGTAGGCTCATCACCGATAATGTTTTGTGTGCATTCAAGGTTAATCATTTTATCAAACATAGAAAACAGGGTTCAAAGGGTTTCTTGGCTCTCAAACTGGATATGAGTAAGGCTTATGACACGGTGGAATGGCGTTCCTGGAGCATACTATGTTGAGGTTAGGTTTTCATGCTTCATTTGTTCATTTAATAACTCGTTGTATTTCTTTAGTTGATTACCCTTTCATTCTTAATGGTGGAAGTTTTGGCAATCGGGTCGGGGCCTTAGACAAGGCGATCCTCTGTCTCTTTATTTGTTTCTTCTTTGTGCAGAGGTTTTGATTTATTTGTTGGAGAAGGAGGAGAGAGTGGTTGGAGTGCAAATTTGTAGTGAGACGCTTTTAATCTCATATAAACTGTTTACTGATGATACAATGGTGTTTAGTAGGGCATCGGAGGGTGTTGTGGTGGGGATTTTGGACGTGTTGAAGAAGTATGGGGATGTCTCCAGTCAACTAATTAATTATGAAAAGTCCACGATTGTTTTTAGCTCGAATGTGGAAGGGGATTTGGCGGAGAGTTTGACGGGGTAGGTTGAGAGTGAGGGTGGTAGAAAAACATGATAAATACTTTGGCCTCCTGGCTATGGTTGGGAAATCCAAGAAGGAGGTATTTGCTAGCATTCGAGATCGCATTTGGAAGAAGGTATAGAGTTGGGGAGACAGGGCGATCTCACAGGCGGGTAGAGAAATTCTGATTAAAGCTATTCTGTAAGCAATGCCAGCTTATGCGATGAGTAGCTCTAAGCTTCCGGAAACATTACTATGTGAGATCTCCTCGCTTCTGGCTAGATTTTGGTGGAGTGGGAAGAACAAAAACAAGATACATTGGATAAGTTGGGATAAAATGTGTGTTCCTAAGGGAGAAGGTGGCATGGAGTTTCATAATTTGAGAGCTTTTAATGATGCACTCTTAGCAAAGCAAGGCTGGCGTCTTGTCACTGAACCACATGCTTTACTTTCTAAGCTTCTAAGAGCAAAATATTTTGCCGGGGGAAATTTCTTTGAGGCAAGGTTGGGAGCTAACCCTTCTTTAACTTGGTGTAGTATTTGGAGCGCACAAAGTTTGCTTGAGAAGAGGGTGAGGTGGAGAGTAGGGAACGGTGCATGTATTAGGGTTTTGAAGGATAAGTAGTTGCCTCGTCCTTTAAGTTTTCGACCCTTATGCTGCCCGGAGGAGTCGAGAGGTGTGGTCTATGTCAAACAATTGATTACAGAGGAAGGAAAGTGGGATGAAGAGATGGTTCGAGAGACTTTTGTTGCAGCTGATGTCGAGGCTATTCTCTCAATTCCTTTAGGGAATTCTAGAACTAAGGATCGTAGAGTTTGACATTATAATAAAAATGGCCGGTTTTCAGTCAAAAATGCTTATCTTGTGGCATTGGAAGCTCATATACGGGAACTTGGTATTGGAGAGACTTCAAGAAAATGTTCGTGGAATGTGGTGTGGGGAAAAAGAGTGCCTCCTAAAATTAAAGTGTTTATTTGGAGGTTGTGTCGTGATGCATTACCGGTAAGGTTGGCGTTGGTAAATAAGAGGTGTCGAGAAAGTGTGTTTTATCCGTGGTGCAGGGTGGAGAATGAAAGTCTGGAACTTACTTTTCTTTTGTGCAGCTTTGTGCGGCAATTCTGGGCATGTACTAGTTTTTCTTGGGCGGTGATTTCACAGTGGCGAGGTAGAGGAGAGGATTGCAGAAAAATTGTTATTCGCTTCGTGCTAGATAGTTTAAACTCCGATGACGGTGATAGGTTCCTTGTTTCGGTATGGGGGTGTAGCGGAATAGGAATAATGAACGGTCGGCACGGGAAGATTAGGATGCAGAAAAATTGGCGAGATTTGCTTATAATTTTTTGAGATTGGTCGCACTAGCAGACGAGCAGATGTGGCACCAAAATCGGATTTCTTACCTGCTAGTTGGTCTCCTCCTCCAATGGGAATCCTAAAAATTAACGTTGATGGGGCAAAGTTTGAAGAATATACCGAGGTTGGATGGGGAGTTGTAGGACACAATGCACTTGGTGAATGTGTTGAAAGGAGAAACTGTAGGAGAAAAGGCATTTTGGATGTGGAAGTGGTGGAAGGCTTAGCAATGAGAGATGCGACTGCCCTTGTTCAACAAAAGGGTTATAGCAATGTGCTGCTAGAAAGTGATTGCTTATCACTGGTGCGGAAGCTTCAAGATAAGGAAGAAGACTTTTCAAGCCTAGGCCTTATTATTAATGATATTCGCGTAGCTCTTCATCATACACGTTCTGCTTATTTTGTGCGTTGAGAGGGGAACAAAGTGGCTCATAAATTAGCCCGTCTCGGATTGAATGCCTATAGGCACGTTGAGCTCCCTGATGCTGTTAGGACCTTACTAGAGAATGATATTTGATCTCTGTATTAGTCCTTTCTTTAAAAAAAAAAAAGAAATTATGGTCCTGATTTACCCACCTCCACCACAAAATTTGCTCAACATGACCAAACACAGCATAGGACCCCCATCGGTCAATTTCGATGCCCTCCACTCAGATCCTCCACTCCCAAATCGAGAGAGATATACTGAGCAAGGGAGAAAAGAAATGGGGAGATAATCGTGGAGAGGGGGGATCTAAATTTTATTTAGATTCATTTTGATATATTTGGATATAAATTATGAGAAAGGATATAATTATCATTCTCCTTTTCCCAAAACCACTTTTTTATTTTTATAAAAAATAATACATAAATCTCCAGGAGTATTTAAGTCTTTTTCAATTTGCGTTAATATTTTTATTTATGGTTCTTCCACTTAAAACTAAATATGATGGTGTCGGATTTGGTTAAAGAGAGTTCAACACCAATTCATTCTCTATTTGTGTGTGTAAGGGGGAAGACCATCACAGGCTTTAAGCCTCAGGAACTGGGTTCCCAAAGAGCATGGATTCTACCAGTTAGGTTAATACCTTAGTGAGGAAGGTGAAGCTGTGAAGAGCTTAGAAGTGCAGCAATGGAGTTTCCAGTTAAGTGTGTGGCTTATGCGTGAAGAAAATGCACTGTAGCAGGTATAGATTGCTTGTGGAAGAAGTGTGTGAATCCTTGTATTTATAGTTTGAGGGTGAGGGCATTAGAGTAATATTACCTATGTGGTCTAGAAATAGTGTTGCCCTAGACACGTGTCAAAACGTGAGGGAATGATAGCGACGAGCAAGCGTCACTTTTACCTTTTAGGCCGTTATGCCAGGCTAGGGTGTCAGTGGCGGTTAAGGGTTTTATCCCTCATAAATATGGGATCCCCAGTATCACCCGAGCATTGGGACGCTCGAGATATGGTCCCTCGAGAGGGGAGTCGGAAGGTTGTCTCCGCAAGCGATGGTATCCCAAGGGGCGACCCACGAGGGAGAGATCCTGATGGGGGTTGATCCTATGAGAATTCAGCCACGAGGGTAGGACTGGCAAGAGCCCCAAGCCTTGTGTACCCGATTCCAGTATTCCTACCGCTGGGTCATGAGGGGAGCTTCGTGCGACCATGCCACGTGGACGATGGAGATGCGTGCGTATCTTGGGTCACACTGGCTCCCCCCTTGTGAGGTCGAGGAACCATCTGTGTGTAGCAACCATAAACCCTCGTCCACGAGCGATGGATAGTCCAATCTGAAATGCTCTACCAAATGATCTGCTGTGGCTTGTGCCTGAATGGTTGTACGCGACTCGAAGCTAATGTCGAATTGGCTTAGCTCAATGGACCATTTGATTAGGCATCCCGAAACATCTAGTTTGGCCAAAACTTGCTTGAGTGGTTGATCGGTAAGCACCATGATGGAATGCACTTGAAAATATAGTCTTAGCTGTCGAGAAGCATTAATGAGAGCAAAGGCAAACTTCTCGATTTTCGCGTATCTTTTCTCCGCTCCTTGCAAGGTTTTGCTCAGGTAATACATAGAGAGTTGTTTTCCTCGCGTACGACGACTAGTACAGTGCTCGTGGCTTTTGAGGAGACCGAGAGGTAGATGAGCAAACACTCTCCTTCTATGGGCTTGGTCAGGAGTGGAGCCCATGAGATACTGTTTCATGCTCTAAAGGGCTTGCTTGCACTCCGAGGTCCATTCGAAGTTTCGAGCGTTACGTAGAATCTTGAAGAACGGTAGGTTCCGGTCGGCAGACCGAGAGATGAATCTGTTGAGGGAGATTATTTTCCCAACTAAGATTTGGACTTCCCTGACGTTCCGAGGGGAAGGAATGTCCAGTATTGCTTTGATATTCTCTCGATTGGCTTCAATTCCGCGTTGGCTGACCACATAGCCAAGGAATTTACCCCCTTGGATGCCAAACTTGCATTTGGAGGCTCAAACATTCTATTCACAAGGCGCTGAGGTCATCTAGGTGAGAGCCCTGATGCTCGCTTTTCACGGTTATGTCATCTACATAGACTTTCATGGAATTCCCAATTTTAGGCTCAAACATTCTATTCACGAGGTGCTGATAGGTGGCCCCCGCATTCTTGAGGCCAAAAGGCATAACTAAGAAACAGTATACTCCAACATGCACCACAAATGAAGTTTTTGGGCGATCCTCAAGAGCCATGAATATCTGATAATACCCCTGGAAGGCGTCCATCATGCTCATGAGCTCACAGCCCGCGGTCGAATCCACTAGTTGATCTATGCGAGGTAAAGGATAAGGATCCTTAGGGCAAGCCTTGTTTAAATCCGTGAAGTCGTTGCACATGCGTCATTTACCAGCGCTTCTAGGGACGAGAACGACGTTGCATAGCCATTCTGGGTACAAGATTTCTTCGATGTACTGAGCGTCGAGGAGCTTACTGACCTCTTCCTCAATAACTTGCTTGCGGAAGCCATGGACATCCCTCTTCTTCTGTTTGATGGGTTTGAAGGCAGGGTCCACATTGAGCCCGTGGACTATGATGCTCAGATCTATGCCAGTTAAGTCTGAAGCTTTCCAATCAAAGACATCCAAGTTCTCTCGAAGGAAGTCTATCATCATTACTTGGGCTGGTCCTTCGAGACTTGAGTCTATTTGTGTTGTTTTCTCAGCGTTCCCCGGTTCTAATTCGATGGTGAGAAACTTCTCTGTTGGTTCAATCCTAACCTCAGGATGCGGGGTTTTGAGCGCTCGTTTCTTGCCCGTGAGGCGGCTATCTCCTTCTTCTGAGGGCTTATCTTCATCACTCTCCGAGGACTCCTCCACAGCTCCCGGAGGCTCATCGCTCGCGGAAGCTTTGGAACTCCGTTTCTTGTTCTTTTTTTGTAGAGTTTCGCTCGTTTTCTTCGGGGCCTTCATCATTGAGCTTTGGGAAGTCCACAGTCTTATTCATGGAGCCCTGTTGTATGGTTGATTTGGGTTTATGGCTGCGAAGTGATAAAATGTAACATTTCCAGGCTTCCTTTACGTTGCACAAGACCTCTCCTATTCCCTTGGGAGTGGAGAATTTGATCTTTTGATAGTATGTTGAGATTACTGCTCGGAAATCTGCGAGGGCAGGATGCCGATGATGATGTTATAGGGCAAATCTACCTCAATAACCGCATACAAAACATTCAACGTTTTACGCTGTGGGGCACGACCAAAAGAGGTGGCCACGTATTTGTCCGTGAGGAACAAGCTCGGAACCCCCCAAAGCCAATTAGGGTTGTTCTAAGGGGCTCGAGAGGAAGGTTTGTTAGGTTCATCCTTTGAAATTTTGAGTACGGCAAAATGTTAACAGAGCTCCCATTATCCACTAAGAACCTCTTTACAACATGATTATGAACATCTAAGCTAACACTATGGGGTAGTCAGATGTTTCACTGACCCCATTGGGCGTTACAATGTGTTTAAGGTATTTGTTGCTGAAGCCAACGATGTCATTCTTGTGCGAGCATTTGCTTGCTTCCACGAAGTAGATGAACTGGATCCTCTGGGATTTCTGGTCGTAACTGCGCATCATGCGGCGACAGGAGGCGTTGGAATCTCCTGTCGAGGATCCCTCCGCGATCATATTAATGACCGCGTAAGGCTGGTTCTCCAACTCCCCAGCCTTCTGCTTTTCTCGGTGGCTCGCTTCTGGTGGTGGGTGAGGGCTCTTTGAGCTCGAACGGCTCCTCCTTCCTTCTCGAGTGCGTTCATTACAACACTCGTTAAATCTTTCTAAGGCCCTCACAAACTCCTTAGCGATGAGGCGCTGGATCTCTCTCTCGAGCTGGTGGCAATCATTGGTGTCATGGCCTTTCTGCTTGTGGAAGGCACAGTACTCTCCTGATCGTTTTTGGGCCTCGGTTTCTCTCATCTTTGGCGATCGTTTGAAGAGTTTTTTGTCCGTCAGTGAATAGATCTCGACAATAGGCCTGTTGAATGGGATACGCTCGCGCTCAGACCTTCGCGGTGGTGATGCATTTTTCTTCGTACGCGGTGGCTGCGGCGATGATCTCTCTTGGCTGACTCACCCCGATCTAGGGCCCTTACCATTGTATGGAGGTTAGCTAGCGCTCGGTCATGAGCCAAATACATGTCCTCAAGAGCGAAGAAGGAATCTGCTACTCGTTCAACTCGAGCATGGTTTAGGGCGTCACCTCCTCAGCGAACTGCTTTCTCATGTAGCTCTTATGATTGATAGATTGGAAAAACACGTGACGGATGAAGACCATCGAGGGTTGCTCGATGAGGAGAACTTCCTTGTTGAATCGTCCCACAAAGGATCGGAGGGTCTCAGCGGGCCCCTGTATAATATGGTAGAATGTGGTTGCATCGGGGGTCGGTGCCTTCAAAGAGTTGAAGTGGCTGACGAAGGCATCCGTAAGGTCCGCTTACCCTCGTATCGAGCATTGAGGGAGCTTATTGTACCACTCTTGGGCCATACCCTCAAGTGAGGTCACGAACAGCTTGGCCCAATAATGCAGGGGATGCTCGTAGAGATGCATCAAATGGGTGAAATGGTTAAGATGCTCCGCTGGATAGCTTGTCCCATCGTACCTGTTGATGGACGTCGAGATCTTACCCATCCCTGCTCTGGTCATCAAGACTTCATCTGCGAGGGGAGAGATTTCCAAGAGTTGGTATTCTCTTATATTCCGATCATACTCCCTACGATCGTCGTGTTGGGCTCTTCGTTCGTGCTGCGGTTGCCTCCGTGGCTCGCGAGCATCTCTGGCCCTGGATCCCTCGCCCACTTGATGGAGACTTGGGCCCGCACTCCAGAGAGCTGCTGCACCATGTCCTAAAGGTCGTTGAGTTGGTCTTGAACGTTGTAAAGTTAGGGATTAGCTTCCTCCCTTGTCTGGGTCCTCCTCGAGATCCTGTATTAGACCTCTTCACCTTTATTTTCCTCTCTAACCCTTTGAGGACGGGCTCCACTCAATGGGGGAGGTGGTGGAAGTTGTTGATCTACCCTCGGTGGCAAATCATCCCTCGGATGAGGTGGTAGAGGAGGCTGTTGTAGCTGTGGAGCGTTCTGCGCACGCGTTTGGGCGTTTTGGGCCGCTGCTTCCAGTGGATGTGCCTGCAGTCCTCTGAGCAGTGGGGCCCCTGCGTTTCTTGCGCCCGCGGGGAAGTATGTTGTCGTGAAATGTTTCCATGCGTTCTGCGTGGCCTGGGCCTCGCACTGAGCGTAAATGGCCAACAACTGTTGCTCGGTCATTTGGGGCATCTCTACTCCCTGGATTTCTCGCGACAGCATTATGGGAAGCTGTAGATTCCCGATGTGATAGGGCTGCACCGTCGGGAGCATATTGGGTATCATGCTCGGCATCACTCCTTGGGGGAATCCTTGTATCATCCCCTGGGGCACGAGTGTGAAGCCCTGAGGTGGCATCAACATGGATGTGAAAGCTCCAACGTTGGCGACTCCCATGGTCGCGTTGGTGGTGGCGACGTCGATTGTGGAAGCAGGTAGGGTGGAAGGAGGGGGTGTTGTTTTGACTGGCCACGGCAGCCGGATTTTGCGGCAACGGTGGATGTCGCGGTAACGGTGGTTCCACCACCTGGAACCTCCTCGTTGAGCAGAGGGAGAGTACCCTAGTTACCAGTAGCTCCAGAACACGTTGTAACGGCTATAACCAAAATCGAGCAAAGTAAGAAAACTAAACACTGAAACTGGGGACACAAATTTGAGGAAGGAATCTAGTGTTACTGTTCGACTAGCTTATCGGTATTGCACAACGTAGAGGATGGCTTCCCACAGACGGCGCCAAAAATAATGGTGTCGGATTTGGTTAAAGAGAGTTCAACACCAATTCTTTCTCTATTTGTGTATGTAAGGGGGAAGACCATCACAAGCTTTAAGCCTCAGGAACTGGGTTCCCAAAGAGCATGGATTGTACCAGCTAGGGTAACACCTTAGTGAGGAAGGTGAAGCTGTGATGAGCTTAGAAGTGCAGCAATGGAGTTTCCAGTTCAGTGTGTTGCTTGTGCGTGAAGAAAATGCACTGTAGCAGGTATAGATTGCTTGTGGAAGGAGTGTGTGAATCCTACTATTTATAGTTTGAGGGTGAGGGTATTTGAATAATATTACCTATGTAGTCCAGAAATAGTGTTGCCCTAGACACGTGTCAAAACGTGAGGGAATGATATCGACGGGTACGCGTCACTTTCACCTTTTAGGTCATTATGCCAGGCTTGGGTGTCAACGGCGGTTAAGGGTTTTATCCCTCGTGAATATGGGATCCCCAGTATCACCCGAGCGTTGGGACGCTCGAGATATCGTCCCTTGAGAGGGGAGTCGGAAGGTTGTCTCTGCGAGCGATGGTGTCCCGAAGGGCGAGCCACGAGGGAGAGATCCTGATGGGGGTTGACCCTATGAGAATTCAGCCACGAGGGTAGGGCTGGCAAGAGCCCCGAGCCTTGTGTACCCGAGCGTTCCAGTATTCCTACCCCTAGGTCATGAGGAGAGCTTCGTGCGACCATGCCACGTGGACGGTGGAGATGCGTGCGTATCTTGGGTCCATCAAAATATTGGTCAATTTTAGTTTTTCTAGTGGATGTATATATTTGTACTTTTTAAATAAAATAATATGTATATAATATAATATATATAATTAAATCAAAATAATTATGCAATATTAGTATTTATTTCATTATTACAAATAAATTAAATTTTCTTAAAAAAAAAGAATGTACACAACAAAAATAAAATATAATAATTATATACATGAATTAAATATATATATTTTTTAATATAATTTAAACACAAATATATACGTAATAGTCCTTGAAATTTATAAATGTTAATAGAACGACCCCATAACATTTAACATAACAAAATAATTTCTAAGGGTATTTACTATGTTGCACGGATACGGACACGGCGACACGGACATGACACGACACGGATACGGCTATACGGATTTTTTTGTGAATTTCCCACGTAAGAAGTGTCGGACACGGGTGTCCGACACGACACGACATGACACGACAAAATGATATTTTTAGAAGTGTCGGTGCATTAGAGGGTATTTCATTAATGTAGAAATACCGACATATCTTAGAGGGGTAAAAATAAAACAACAGAACCTATGGACCTCAAACAAAATATAACGGATAGGGACTAGTTTGTAATAAATAAAATAAGAGGTCATGCATTGTAATATCACTTAAAGTGAAGGTAATTAGATGTAATTTTCTTTTATATATGGTTATTATTATTGTTATATGAATCAAGAAAACTATAGAAGTGCCCACGACAATCGTGTTGTTGAAAATCATGGCGGATATAACTTCGGTAATGGAGGCATCGTTGTTGGATGAATGATCGGATTGAGTTGCCCTGTTAATTTTGGACTAATTATCAATGTCGCTTGAATCATACTCTTCCATGACTGCAACTTTTGGACCACAGCGAGTGCTACCCACATAGAATGCAGGCTCACAAGGTACTGCCATAATTAAAGAGAAGCTACGAAGCTCAGAACCACTGAAAGACATTGTTGGCCTGTCGCTCGCATTTCCCTGAACGCATGCATAGCAAACCGATGTGATGCATCTCATAATATCGCTCATGGAACCTGAACCCGACATCAAGAATGGATCCACCATGTTGCTGTCGTTCCTTCACGCCAATTTTTCCAAGCCTGGAACAATTTGGCAATTGAGTTATATTAAACCAATTGATGGTCATGTATGCTAAGTTGGCTCATGGCCGGGCGATTTACACATACTAACTCCGCTGAGGTTAGAAAAGTTCTAAATTAATCTCTCTAGATTGATGTAAAGAATAATACTAAATGTAATGCATTCACTTTTTTATTTTAATTAGGGCAAATTACACTAAACTACCCTGAGGTTTAGTCCCCCAGGTTTCATTCTATTTGAGGTCCGTTCTTAAGGTTAGCTTCCGTTAGATTTTAGGGCTGTCCTTCCAAAATTACCCTTGAATCTTTTATTATTATTTGTAAAATGACTAAAATGCCCCAGGGACTATTCTGTTAATTTTGTATAGTTTGAGGATCGTTTTGATATTAGATGTAAACCTGAGGGACCTAATTGTAACATTATTGAATAATGTAATATGACCGTTTATAGCCATTAGGGTGAATCTTTCTCTATATATATAGGCCATTTTTCCCCCATAAATACCATAAAAATCATGGGAATCTCTCACAAATCATCCCACACAAATAATAGTTGTTTGAAATACAGGAAGGAATGGTGCAGGGAAGAATATTGCAACTGTTGGGCTAACATCAAGGTGGTCGAGAAGGATAACGGTAACCGGGGGAAGCTATTCTACTGCTGCGACATTCATGGTTTTTCCCATTGGTGTAATCCCCTAGAGGAGGACTCATTTGACTGTGGGAGCAACGAGCAAGATGAAGCAAGTAGCAGTGCTGCTTGTGCCAATCGTGCTGGGGGAGAAACAATTCATTCACAGTTGTTGTATAAGCAATTAGTGTTGAACTTGTATCTGTTTACTATGTTGTTGTTGTTTCACCTATTCCAAATGATGATGTAATTTATCCAGAATAATAATATGATTATGGAATGATAAAATTTTTCACATACACCATTGAATTAGTACAATAACATACAAGTAACTTAAATGGGCATGCAAGCCCCAAAAACCACATCCTTCAATTACAAATTCAGTACGGTTAAATGTGCATGCAAGCACCAAATAACACAATCATTTAGTTACATATTTAGTTAAACTTAAATGGGCATGCAAGCTCCAAAAACCACATCATTCACTTACAGAATCCAAAAAGAGTGATGACAGAGATATTGTCTTGTTTCTTAACATGATATTACTTGGTCAAAGAGACAGACATAGTTTCCCTACTTTAGGAAAACATGTCTAAGCCAACTTTCTTGATCAAACTCCAATTTTTTCTTAATCTTAGGGGGAGATTGCACCTGAAATTCTTTGTTAACTGATGCAGGGGTATGCTCCACAGGTCCACTTTGTTTAGACTTCAATCTTGCAGAAGCCCTGGGCATAACATTTCTTTATTTTCCAATAGAACTTGTTGTGGGTTGGGTGTATGATTTAGTGACACTGCCTCTGCTTAGTTTGGACAGGATTTCATCCACCTTTTTACCTGTAGGTTGAGGCTGAGAAATGACCATCTTTTCCTTACCCTTGCCTTTGCCCTGCACTTCAATTGACCTTCGTGGCTGTGTGGCAGATGACTCATTGATTTTGATCCCTGTGGCAGATGAAGTTTTCTTGGCATATGTTTTCTGCACTGTTAGTCTCTTCTTTGGTTCAGCCAAAGCTGAAACTAAAAACAAGTACATCTAAGTGCAAATTGAATAAATTAAACAAATTAGACATCACTATGCTGTAAACAATTGCACAAATTAAACAACTTGAACCCAAGAAATTGTAAGTCAGTGCAATCTTTCAGTAAATTTCATAGAACAGAATTCACATATGTGTGATTATTTACCTCATCAACTCCATTTGCAGTAAGTTTCAGTAACTTTCAGTCAAATTAAGAAACTTCAGTAATTATTTAACTCAGCAAACATCACACATGCAATAAACATAGTAAACAACATACATGCATTTATCAATTTAACACATAGTTAATGCACGTATCAACTGCTAATACTAAGAAAATAACATTTTTTGTAACCTGGTCCATCTTGTGTAAGCTCAGCCAGTGTTCTCTTCTTCCTGGTTGCCATTCCAGGAACTTCATTGTCCAAAGTTGTTAATTCAGCATGCATTTGTGGCACTGTTGTGCTAATGTTTTGTGGAGGGTCTGTTTGGGGATCTTAGCTGTATAAATTTGCATACACCTCATCCAATTCAGCTTCATCCTAGTCATCAACATGCTTTCTGTTTTCCATTCCTATTGTGTCAGCTCTAGCTTGCTTGAAAGGAACATGACAAACAACTCAATCAGTACTTTATTTTAACAAGATAAAATTTTAAAATTACAATTAAATTTATTGAATACAATTTTCCCTATTACCTGGACTTTTGATGGACAAGTTCTTCTATTATGGGCCATTTGTTGACAAATCTTGCATCTTAGCACAGTTGATCTGGGAATTCTTTGGTTCTCTCCAAGCTCCTTTCTTTTGCTTTTCTTAGGTCTTCCAGGCAATCTCTTCTTATCAGGGGGTAACAGGTCTCTTGGCATGACCTCAAGCATTTCATCCCACAAGGACTCATCTGGTACAGGTGAAATCATATGGTTATAACATCTCATGTATTTCTCTCTTGTGTAAATAAGATCGGTGTAATCCTCCAATCTCTCCCTCCTATAGGCAATGCAGGTATGTGCATGCATGCAAGGGATACTAGTGATGTCCCACTCCTTACATTTACAAGTTTTTGCAATCATATCCACTACATAATGTGTTGGACCCTCTTGAATCTCATACTTGTCATCCCCAGCCATTAAAACTTTACACTTGACAGCATCTTCCCTATTTTGATTCAATTTTTTCACAGCTATTGGTACTAGATAATTTTTTCATTTTTGGCCTCTAATCCTTGTTTGATTAAGCCTACTCATCAATTTAGCCCTAATACCATCAACAAGAGCAAGAATTGGCTTACCTCTGAGTTCTCCCACCCAATGATTGAATGATTCCGATATGTTGTTGGTGCAGTGATCATTTTTCAACACTGGGTCAAATGCATGTCTTGACCACATGGAAGAAGGTATCTCTGACAGATATGCATGTGCTCTTGGGTTAAGTTCCATTATCTTCCTCATTGCAAAAGTGAAGCCCCTTCTACTGTATAATCTGGCAGTTTGCCAAAAATACTTTTTCAATGCAAACCCAACAAACTTAGCTCTAAAGTTGGCATATATGTGTCTTGCACACGACCTGTTGTTTGCATGAGGGACAATCTCATTTATTGCTTCAGTTAAACCCTATAAAAATCAAGTTCCAATTGCTATAAGTGGTAAATAACTTCAATAATAACATGCATATAACAGAAAATGGTAGATAAAAAAGTTAGAGTTAATACCTTCTGTCTATAAGACATAAAGGTCCATGGAATGTTCTCATCAAATCCTCCAAACATCTTCCCTAAATTTTCAAAGAAAAACATCCAGCTGTCTTTGTTTTCAGTTTCCACAACTGCATAAGCTAGAGGGTATAATCCATTATTATCATCAAGTGCTATGGCAGCCATCAGAACTCCACCAAATTCACCCTTAAGGTGGCAGCCATCAAAACCAACAAATGGTGTACATCCTGAATAAAAACCCCTTGCAAGTGCTGGTAAACCAATGAAAATTCTCTGAAATGTGGGAGTCACATTCAAACTGGGACCATCAGGAATTTCAGATTGTATAGTCACAATTGAACCCTCATTGTATTGTTGTAACACTCTAGCATAATATGGTAATTTACCATAAGATTTACTGTGACTACCTTCCATTTCCCTTACAGCTTTACCCCTGGCCCTATAAACTTGCATGTAACTTGGCTTGATGCTATACTTATCCAGTTTTGCTTGAATCTCTTTTGGAGTAATGTCAGGAGTTTTCCTCAACCACTTTACAGCCTTTGTTGCAATCCAGTCAGAACTAGCTTCCCTGGTACAGTCAGCTCTCAAGCATGTATGTACACCATTATATGTCTTAATCTGGAAAGTCTCACCATCAGGCATCACAGATGCATGCAATCTCCAGTTGCAACCCACACTCTCACATTCAACAGTCAGTCTTCTTAAATCATTTTTCAACCTAATCAGGTTAAATCCCTCCTGAATCACATTATCTCTATGTCTATTCCTCAAGTGCTCCACATTATGGTAGTATTTCCCCACCCTTAGATTAATCTTCCCACTCATATCATCAAACATATCAGCTGAACAGTTGTATGTATTTTTAAATGGATCATTGACAAACTCCTCATCAGA
>JBBMKE010240830.1:0-14394 GCA_037834125.1 Lippia alba | reverse complement strand
TTGGCATTCTCCAATCCGATGTGGGATATTACATCCACCCCCCATAAGGGCCCAGCATCCTCACTGGCACACCGAACCCGGGGTCCCGGCTCTAATACCAATTGTAACAGCCCGAAACCCAGCCCTTCGATATTGTCCGCTTTGGGTGCCAGATGCCCTGGATTACCCTCACGGTTTTTACGTTTTCCTGCCTGATACCCAGGACCAGGAAAAGGCCTCTGCTCAGGGGAGGGACCTCAACCCCTTATAAGGAGGTATCTTGGCCTTCTCCAATCCGATGTGGGACATTACACACACGTTAATCACATATTTCCATTGAGACAGGGTATTGCGGTTCTAGCGAAGGCCTCAATTGAGTTGTCAGTTCCCATCATCGAAGGTACTAAGGCATATTGCTTCTGTGTTTTTCGGAAATTTGGTCCCAAAGGTAAGGTTTTGGCGATTTTTGGAGTAATTTTTGGTTTGGGTTTGTACTCTTCTTCGCGATTAAATGCATAGGCGTGTAATGGGTGTTCTCTGTTTGTCCGTTGTCATATATAGCTAGAGTGTATGTTTGGTAAAATCTGAAACTTTTTGTGCCTTAAACTGTGAATTTGATAGTTGATTACCACATGGGTTATAGTAAAATCTGGGCTAAGTGTTGGATAGAAGAATAAGCCCCCCATATATCCCGTATCATAGCCTGGAATTGGTATATCTAAAAAATTGGGATTGAATTTGCAGATTATAGCCGTACCTTTTCAATGGACAACCCGAACCGTTTGCGTTATTTGGCTTGGAAAGAGTTTGTACTTAAACGCACCGCACTTACTATGCCTTTGCTATATGTCTTATCTATTTGGTACAACGATACTCTAGAGTCTGAAAGGCGATCCCGAAAGCGCCGTTACTCCATTATTGCTAATCAACCTGATCAGTTGAAACATTTGCGTTGTTTTACCAAAGTCAGCGATCAAAACTGCATCGATAACCTGCGTATGGATAGGAATAGTTTTTTTCGTTTGTGCTATCTACTTGAGCACTTAGGTGGTTTTAGAGATGAGCGTTTTGTAACAATTCCTTGCAAAGTGCCAATGTTTTTGAATATATTAGCGCACCACAATAAAAACCGCATGGTGAAAGGAGACTTTTATTGCTCTGGGTATACCGTCAGTCGTTATTTCCGAGAGACACTCAAGTCCATGCTCCGCATTAGTAACGTTCTACTCATAGAGCCGGTGGGTGTCCCGCAAAGCTACTCCACTGATCCGTGGAAACACTTCCCGGTTAGTCGTCAATCCCTTTTTCCATAATTATCGTATGCGTCTTGTTCGCCATCTATTTTATTGTTACCTGCATGGAGATAGTTCATTACAAATTGCTTTGTTTGTGTAGTTTGATTGTCTCTTTTTTGTTGGTATTCACCGCTTAATTTATGC
This sequence comes from Lippia alba, assembly GCA_037834125.1. Lineage (NCBI taxonomy): Eukaryota > Viridiplantae > Streptophyta > Magnoliopsida > Lamiales > Verbenaceae > Lippia > Lippia alba. Next base: position 12,976 of record JBBMKE010240830.1, on the reverse strand, counting down.
AATGGTATCTGTCAGTTTTTCTCTGATAACTTTTGTTTTTTTTTCCTAATATTTTTTTATAGACGATTAATCGTCTTTTCTCGAATTTTATGCAGCGTTGCCTTGGTGCGTTAGATGGAACCTACATTGATGTTACCGTGCATCAGAAGGAACAACCGAAATACCGCACGAGGAAGGGGTCTGTCGCAGTTAACGTCCTTGGGGTGTGTAACCCTCAAATGAATTTCATCTACGTCCTTGCTGGGTGGGAGGGTACTGCAGCGGACAGTCGGGTACTAAGAGACGCACTCCATCGCCCGAACGGACTTAAGGTGCTAGCGGGTATGTACCTGATTTAAATAGTGCCATTGTTTGAATGATATTGGCTGTCGTGGTAACTCTTGGATGGGGAATTTTTTATCGCAGGGACATATTTCCTTGCGGATTGCAGGTACACCAACTTTGACGGCTTTTTGACACCGTACCGAGGTACTCGTTACCATCTAAAGGAGTGGGGAGTTGGCACAGCAGCCCCACACAATGCAAAGGAGTTGTTCAACCTGAGACATTCGAAGGCGCGCAACGTTATTGAGCGAGCTTTCTGCCTTTTAAAAGGCAGATGGCAATTCTGCGCAGCCAATCATTCTACCCTATTAAGATTCAGAATTGGACCATTCTTGCATGTGCGACCCTCCACAATTTCATACGAACGCAAATGGAAGTTGATCCAATCGAGAAAGAAGTGTTGAGGAACATGGCAGAGCATGTCGGGGATGACCGCGAATACATAGACACTATTGAAGCCAGCCCTATGTGGTCGAACTTTCGGGATGAAATGGCTGCCAATATGTTTAATGCATGCCGCCATCGCTGATAATTGTTTAAGGGAGAACTTTAATGACTTTATTTTGGTGTAGCCTGGTGGAATGCTACCTTCATTAGTTGTTAGGATGCTGTTATGAACTCCATTTTATTACTTTGCATGAGTGTTGGACAATTTAATTTTGTAATGACCAAATTTATGTTTTTCATTGTTATTGCTCTTGACTTGTGTTCTTTTGGAAAATTGTACAGGTAGATTTTACACTCGTTTTGGACTGTCTGTGTTCTTGTTGACTCCTATTTTAAAATTCTTTACAAAGTGTTTTTATTTGTGTATTATGGGTTTCTGTGATTATTTATACGTGGTATATTGATATTTGTTGGCATAAAAACAGGTAATGCAGTCTGGGCGAGCCACGTTGCGGATCAGATCTGACACAGGGAAAGGTGTTAACGTCCCGCGATGCTTTGGACCGCAAAGGAATATCTACGTAATATGTCTCGCAAATATGATTGGGGACATGCTTCCGGGGTGTGGCCTCGATGCGAAGCACGTACGATCGAAGATGTTGATGTGACGACGTACGCATACGGCCATTCTTTGTATTCTTACAACGAGCGGTGGATCGGGGTTCTCCTTTGACTACAACAATAACATGGTCGTGGAGGAGAGACTAAACGCGTGGGCTGAGCAAGAGCAGGTAGTTAATACATAGACGCATTTATTTTTATGTAGGCTGCCACAGACGCATTTATTTTTATGTAGGCTGCCACTTTGTAGAACATTAATGTTTATAAATTGATGTTGTGTGGACTAGGTGTACAACGAAGGGGTGAAGTTAGTGAAGGGAAAAGTTTTCCCTTTGCTTGATAAATGGAATATTTTGCTAGGCACTGACCGCGCGACCGGTACGTACGTGGTTGATGTGGGAGATGCTTGTGCAGATTTGGAGGCACCAACTAAAGATGCTGCTAACAGCCGGGGAAGAGGGTTGGATGATAGTAACACGCCTCTATCAGTTGGGAACGCAGATACAGAGGACGTACATGATGACGCCATCTTTGTAAGCCCCCGTAGTGGTGATGGGGGTGGGTCTCGGAAAAGCGGAGGCAAGCGAAGACGGTCTGGGAACATAGATGCCTCCCAAATCAAGGACTTGATAAATGATCTGTTGCAGACGACTCAAGCAACCATATCCTCCTCCCCCTCTCAATTTGCCGGCAGTAGCTCGAACGTAGGCCCGCCACCAGTCAGCGATATCAATGCAAAGCAAGATGCATTATTTGATGCTCTTGTGTCACTGTCTGACCTCACCAACGATGTCGTCATGTGGGCAGCGCACTATCTGACGAATAACCACAACGACTTGCATGTATTCTTTGGTATGTCGGTGGAGGTTAGGTCCACATATGTGAAGAGCCTTATGCATTTCGTAGGGAACTTATGAAAATTGTAATGTTATTTCCTTTATCTCCTACGAAATGTAGTGGTTTTATGTTTATTCCGGAACGGTGGGACTATGGTTTTAAGTTGATGTTTTCTCATGTGGGCAGAAGGCGATGTTGACACTATTTAGTTTTTGTTTGGAACTCCATAGGCAGTGTTTGTGTCGTCATAACTGTCTACACTTTTGTTACATGTAAATTAATAGTTTGTTAGGTTTATATGATTTGGCTGGTATTGTTTTTATTTGTCGGAGGTTATTAATATCCTTTATTTTATTGAATCTCCATGATGCTGGTTTTCTGTTTATTGGTTGTATGTTAATATTCTCCATTATTTTCTTATATTGTCAATTACACTGGTATTCTGTTTATTTGTTGGAGGTTATTTGTTAGAAAGAATAAGCAAATTTCCAGAATAAACAATATTCTGATTACTGGAGCAAAACTCACAAAAAAAAAGACCCTTACTAAGATGAAAACAAAGAAAAAAGGTTACATAACAGCCTCAATTAAAGTAGCTACATTACACCCTAATTCACAATAACAAGCAGGTAAGGTAAAGCAATAGAGGGCCAACAGAAGATACGACATAGAAAATCGAATATGTTCTCCAACTCTGCTATGTTTGGTTCTGGTTTCGTGTAGTACGCACAACACATAGAATTGACCTGATTTTCAAAATTGAAATATTTACCATGGATTCCACCTTCAACGCATAATTAAAATATAAGATTTCTTACTTTGTAGATGTACTCTCAGTCCTCGTTTGCACCATAGACTTCATTTGTATGAGGTTCAATAGCAACCCGATCACAGATCTTCAACCAACTCCATGCCACATATCTTTTGTGCAAGAATTGAAAACGAGTGAAACAGAAATAGTAATCGAAATTCGTTTGGTGTTTTCTGTTCACGAGTTCCATCGCATTTGTAATCGATACATGGTTATCCTCGTTCAGCTTCCCTCCTTTCTCGAAAGCTTCCCTTTCCAACACATTGATGAAATCAACATCGATATCTTTGGTCCATTGGTCGGGATAAAACAATTCGGATTGGTAATTTACGTCGGTCCTGTATCCCATATTTGGTTAATTTAAGTTTCAAAGTGATTGGTGGGAAATAGGGTGCGCCATATGCTTTCACAATGCTGCAAGATTTATAGAAATCCATTAAATGTAAAGTCCTATCATACATAAAGTATAGCCAGAAAATACAAACGTAAACATCCCCACAGATATCTTCTAACATAAGGGACCCAGGACTTTAAGGGAATTGAAAGTGCCTTCAATAAGCCACATACAAGAGGACAAACAAAGAAAGCGGTCCAAAATCAAAAAGCATTCAAACCTACACTCTGGTGTGCAGAGCCAAACAGCTAACCTCACTTGTCTTTATGTCAAATATGAACAACATAGTTCTCGGATGAATTATTTCTTCCCTCAGGAACTTCTCAAAGGAAAAAAACCAAGCATACAACCAATCCAACAACAATCACCACATTTCTAAACAGTAAGTGCACTCCCACCATTACGCTTGGTTTCATGCACTTCCAACATGTACAAAGGCATGAACATCACAAGTAGAAATACTTAATTACACCATAAACGGATTCAAACGTACAGGGTACATGTTATTAACCAGCAAGGCTTCTCATACAGGAACATAACAACAACACATAAAGCATAAGATGACAGTACAACAGACCACAAACATTAAATCTAATCCCTTCGAAGCTCTACATAGCCACTCTTCATCCGAGTCAGAGTAGATTTCGGGATCAACAAACAAATCAGGATGGTCGGTCGCAAAGTTGGGGAATAATCTCTTACGAAAGATCTCGTGCAGCTGATCCCACAATGGAAATCCATTTTCCCTAAAGTTAGCTTCTTCAGGTGTTTCCGTTAGGTAATGAATGAAAATTCAAGTAAATATCAGATTTCAAACATTCAATGCATGCAGAATAATAGTCACCTACAACCTGCGGGAAATGGAAGTTGTTGCACTCCTCGTCCACGTCCACTATGTTGTTCATACTGTTATACAAAACCCTGGGTATCTTTAGGAACTTTCGGAATGATATATAATCACCCCGAAGAACAGTGACTACTCGCTGCACTCTCCTTTGGGGTATACCCATATACAGCTTCGAGGATAGCGCCCGGGCAACCCTCCCGCATGCATACACAGCCTCATGATGAGTGATGACGATGTTGTCATTCACGTACGTAGAAAGCTCAAAGGAAACTAGCACACGCAAGCAAGGATCACAGGGAAAACTGATATTATGACCCATCCTTAGGCTACAAACCTCAATTGCAGATAAAAACTTGTCCAACACCAAACACATTTATAGACGACCTCATACTTAGTGTTAAGACAACATTCACTACCGCAATAAAGCTTAATATTTCTGCACCACATCATTCAGTTACGTCGACAGCTTTGGATCAGGAATATAATTGTTTTTTTAAAAAAAATAGGCAACTGATAAAGGGCACACCTACTGCAATAATTCGCCCGGACACGCATTAAAAGAAGATAAAATCCTGAATATAATCTTAACAGTCATGAAAAATTCAGAAGAAATAGTGTTTTGAATACCAAACAGTGTGGAACTAGGCTCTACTTATGCTTAGATATATCACGGGACATGTTATCTCTAACTTTGCACCAATAATGCTGCATACTGTAGCATTCAAATAAAGAAATCCAGATTGAACATAAAGTGCTTACCCCAGAGAATATATTCCCAGCAATATCCTGAAGAATCGCCAAACAGTGATAAAATATAAAATCAAGGACAATACCACACAGGAATCACACAAGGACAGTGAATTACCTGGGATGCGTAGGTAAAGAGTATCCAAGACAGTAGCATTACCTCATATTAACACAAACTTAATGAGTTGCAGGTTTTTGAGGTTCATAAGAATGGAACACCAAAATACATCGATGTACAAGCCCTCATCCTGCCAAACCACGTAGCTTCGTTAATGGCAATACGAGCATACTACAAGTCCCATCAGTAGAGCTGAATCACAGAAGCCAAGATGAACCATAATTACATCAAACAGAACATTATTCAGATATTTCGCGATATCAATCTACGACCAGAAAACATACCTCGAAGCGTACCATAATGCTTCGACAGTTGTTGCTGCGCAACGGCACTTCTCCAATCCATTATCACAAAATACAACAAACAAGACATTCATAAAAAAGTGGAGTGACGACAAAAGTAATCCGCAAATAACGTACAATTAATTGGACTGAACATGTAGAACTACTACACATTTACGCACACCCGGCGTACAAACCCACTGCTCACAGAGTTTCATCCTACCTTTGGAATTACGAACCAATTGAACACTCTAAAAACATACACTACGACCCTTAACGATGCCCATGAGTTCACTACACCAAGTCACTGAAATATTAGACATCATATTGCATAAATAAAATCAAAATGTCCTCGAAATTACAATCCCCAACGCAACACCAACTACAAGTACAACAAGATATGAAAATGCATAGATGTGGCGGACAGGCACGAGAACAAGTCCACGTTCGACTTCCCATTCGTTGAGCTCCCCAGCAACCTCTCCTGATGTGCCTGAGGCATCATGTGCTCTTGATTCAACTGAGCGGCTTGGAGCCGATTTCGACATATCATTATCCACGAATCGAGTACTTGCAAACACGTTCGGAGATGCTAGAGCACTTGACAAAAATTATCAGAACTCCCTTCATTTATTGGTGAGGAGGTGATTAAGAGAATCCCTAATGTCACCAAATTGGAACTGGCTTACGACTGTGATTACGAGGGGCCATTAGATTTCAACAATCTTTAATCTTCTGTACAAACTGGAGGAGTTTTCTATTTTTATATACCCAGCAAGTCGGACCGAGTTGTTACAAAACCTCACCTTCTGATAAGATCAACATCGAGACTTCAGAGCAGTCACAAGCTCGTAGTTCCTGCAAGACCCGCCGGTGGGAGAAAACGAAGGCAAAGAGAGAAAAGAGAGTCCTAGGGTTTGAAAGGAAATTGCGTAATTCTCCAATAATCTCCAAAAACAAGAGTTCCACAATATTAAAGTACGATACCCCAAACGAGGGTCACCTAAGCAATTATAATTAACTGAGTCACACTTAACTAGAATAACTGAATTAATTAATTAACATAATAATGCATAATCAATTCTGCTTCAACACATAATCCCACTGTCATGCAGGTTTGGCACGTCTCCTTGTGCTACACCGTTTCTCCACTCCACAGGCGCCATCATCTCCATCTGCCGCTGCTGAACTTGCAGCGCCACCATTCCCGCCAACTGCAACTCCATCGCCACCATTGCCATCAATTCCAGTCACCATTGAAATCCCCAAACCAGACCCCTGCTTCTCCCTGTTCAAACCAGACCCCTGTTTTTCCATGATCATATCACTCCCTTCCCCATAAACACGAACCTTGTCCGCAAGGTTCAAATCTGGAAATGCACGCCTGATACGCTCTGCCGGCTCCCATGTAGCATCGTCCAAAGACCTATCCAACCACTCGACTAACCACTGTTCTTCCATCACGCCATGTTTTAAGACATTTCGAACCTCATGGACCCGAACAGGAACCGCCGACACCTTACCACTAAGCAAATATTCCGATAACTCTGCCACTTCCCCAAGTGAACCAACACCCTTAAATTTTCTTAACAATGAGACATGAAACACCGGATGCACCCTCGAAGACTCAGGCAACTACAACTGATACGCCACTGGTCTCAATTTCTCCATGATCTCATACGGCCAAAGTAACGACGAGATAACTTTTGAGAACGTCGCCTCGCCATGGAACCCTACCTATATGGCTGTAATTTCAACAGCACCATTTTACCAATGACAAACTCCACGTCACGCCTTTAGCATCCGCCAAAATTTTCATACGTTCCCTTGCCGCCAACAGATTAGCTTTCAAATTCTTCAACAATTCATCCCTCTCCCCATGTACTTCCTCAACCGCTGGTAACTTGCTCTCCCCACGCCTATACGGCAACAATTCTGGCGGTAAACGACCGTAAACCGCTTGGAAAGGCGTCATGCCAATGCTCGAATTGTAACTAGTATTCAAGGAATACTCCGCCCATGGTAACATCACCGACCAACGACCGGGTTTCTCATGGTAAAAAGAGCGCAAATATTGTTCTAACACCCTATTCATCACTTCGGTTTGGCCATCCGTCTGTGGATGAAACGCCGAGCTAAGCTTGAGTGTTGTGCCACTAAACTCATGCAACGCCTTCCAAAACTTGCTCGTGAAGATCGGATCACGATCCGACACAATCGAAGAGGGAACTCCATACAATTTTACAACTATATCCGTGAATAACGAGGCAACCCTGTGTGCGTCGAACCCCGTTGGTAGCGGCCCAAAGTGACAATACTTAGTTAAGCGGTCCACCACCACCAAAATAACGGAAAACTCGCGAGATACCGGTAACCGATAATGAAATCCATGCTCACGTCTTCCCACACTCGGCCAAGAATAGCTAACGGTTGCAACAAACCGGCCGGAGGCATCGTAGAAAATTTTGTGCTTTGACACGTGAGACATTTAGCTATATATTGTCTCACATCCGACCGCATATTAGGCCAATAAAACATGTCGGCCAGCCTCTTAAACATCCGTAGAACTCCGGCATGTCCTCCCGTTGCCGAATCATGATACTCCCGTAAAAGCATCTTCCGTAAGATTGATTTCTTACCAATACAAAACCTATGACCATACAAGAGCACCCTATCTTTCACCGTGAATGGCGCGGCTAATGTACTATTCAAATATTCCACATGCAAAAGTTTCAAGTCATCTTCTGTCTTATTCTCAGCCTTTATGTCCTCCACCAATTTAGTCATAGAATGTGAGAGCAACATGCAACACTGGCCGTCCTTAATTTCACCCTCACGCTGAGAAAGGGCATCCGCCATTACGTTCGATTTTCCGGGCTTGTACTCAATATGAAACCAAAACCCCAGCAATTTTCTCACATAAAATTGTTGATCAGGTGTCTGAATGACTTGTTGCAGCAACTCCCGTAAACTACGTTGATCCATCCTAATGACGAACTCTCGCCCCAACAAATACTGCCGCCATTTCTATACGGACTCCACGATCGCATACAATTCCTTATGACAAGTGGACACCGCTAACCGCTTCGGGCCTATTTTTTTGCTAAAATACGCTACGGGTTGTTCATCTTGAAGTAACACGGCACCAATTCCCATTCCCGACGCATCCGTTTCCACCACGAATGGCTTTTCGAAATCAGGCAACCTAAGGTTAGGACCCAAACACATGGCTTTCTTTAATTCTTCAAATGCATTCGACGCTGCTTCATGCCACACGAATCCATCTTTCTTTAGCAGATCGGTTAAGGGGGCTGCTACTTGAGAGTATTTACAAATAAAACTCTGGTAATAACCCGTCAAGCCCAGAAATCCCCTACGTTGCTCACCGTCCTTGGCACGGTCCAACTAGACATAGTTTCAATTTTCCCTTCGTCTACTTTAAGAAAGCCAGTCGTAATCACGTGCCCCAGATACTCAATTGATGTTCTCGCAAAGGAACATTTAGACAATTTTACGAAAAACTCATTCGATCGCAAAACCGCCAAAATGACTTCCAACTGCAAGATATATCAGCCATTGTCGCACTATAAACCAATATATCATCAAAAAATACAATCACAAACTTACGCAGGTAAGCCGCGAACAAGCGGTTCATGCACGCCTGAAAAGTTGATGGTGCATTCGTGAGACCGAAAGGCATGATTCTGAACTCGTAATGGTCCTCATGCGTTCTGAAAGCAGTTTTGTAAATGTCTCGATCGTGCATGCGGATTTGGTGATAACCCGACCTCAAATCCAATTTTGTAAAGTATCGCGCAGCTCCTAACTCATCGAACAACTCATCCGCCGTGGGTATCAGAAAGTGGTCCGGTACTGTCACCGTATTCAACGCCCGATAGTCTACACAAAAATGGTAAGAATTATCCTTTTTCTTCACCAAGAGCACCGAAGAAGAAAACGGGCTCCTGCTAGGCCGAATGATCCTCTGCTCCAGCATCTCCCGCACCATCCTTTTAATTTCCGTCTTTTGAAAATGTGGGTACCGATAGGGCCTCACATTCACGGTTGTAGAGCCCGTAAGCAATCGGATCCTATGCTCACTCCAACGGGAAGGTGGCAGCCCCTCCGACGTCTGAAAAATAGTCTTAAACTTGGTCACCACCGCCTCAATTTCAGGCGCCATTTTCGTCGGCTCACTCCCTTTCTCGGTCTCCAACGAAGGCGGCTCAACTACCAGCTCATAACAAGCACACAACTCCTTGTTTGCCCGCAATACGAACAAGTGATTTAGAGTAATCTCCTGCGGTATCTCCGGCCCCCCACTAAGGCAAACCACTTCGCCTTCCCACTGAAATTCTATAGTCAAGTTAGCATAGTCATGCCCCACCTTGCCTAATAAGCGCAACCACTCAACTCCCAATACCACATTCGAACCGTGAATAGGCAACACATAAACGTCCACAGTGAACGACGTTCCTTGCATCAACAATGGTACTCCCACGCATCGTTGTCCGCACACTAGATAGGCTCCATTTCCCATGAAAACCCAAAAAGTAGGCACTGAATTCACGGATAATTGAAACTTCTCCACAATTGACGGATGTATAAAATTGTGAGTGCTACCCCCGTCAATTAATACGTTCACCACCATTTTCCCCATCATCCCAGCTAGATGCAGTGATCGAGGGGATTGACCCGAAACGAGGCTGTTGAGTGTCGAGACATCAGCCGTAATCACTTCCATCTCTTCTTCTTCCACGTCTTCCATCTCCTCCTCCCCCTCATCGCCCATCAGCAATAAATATCGGCCACAACGATGGCCGCACTCCCATTTTGCATCACAATTATAGCACAAACCCTTCTTCTCACGCTCCTTCCTTTCGGCGTATGTTAACATCCTAATAGGTGGTTTAGGTGATGGTGCACCCGGCTGATTCTGCTTACTAACCGGCGTAGGTAACAAGGGCTGATTACGCGTGGGATTCGCCGCCACGACAGGCGCGGCACTACCGGTCCGTGACGCTGGAAACGGTCCACTCGCGGCCCTAAAACTCGCATTCCATGCTCGATGCTTAGCCTCCAACTCTCTAGCTAATGCAAACGAGGATGATAATGTGGTGGGCTTCATCATCAAGATCTCATGCTGCAGATGTGGCTTGAGCCCTGCATGAAATAGTGACTGTAAATTTGCTTCCGAAACACCACTGACATTCACAAGAATCTTTTCGAAAGCAGATTGATACTCCAGTTCCGATCCCGTCTGTTGAACCTTTGCCAGCATTCCAAAGTAATCGACATAGTTTAAGGGATCAAACCGCAGCTTAAATTTTTCCATGAAATCCTGCCATGAGTCTAAAAGATTACAACGTTGACGCCACCGAAACCAGTCAAGTGCTGAACCTTCCATCATCAACCCCACAGTAGCCAGTCGGGATTCCTCCGCAATTCCATAGAACATAAAATACTCCTGTGCCTGAAACAACCACCCCAACGGGTCCGACCCGTCACATTTAGGCATATCCAGTCGTAATTTCGTCAACGGGGTGAAGTTAGGGTTCGCGCCTCCCTCCTCGCGCCGCGGTTGCACCGCCAGAGTTGAAGAGGATTGCGGTTTATCCAACCGCGCCACCAAGGTACTAAAAGACTGTTGAATCACGTCCAATTGTTGCTGAAACTCCTTCTGTGTTGCAGCGTTCTGTTCCTGGAATTCTTCAAACTTAGTTGTAGTCACCGTATCCGCCATCGATAACTCTCAACGAGAACACCAAATGATAAGATCAACGTCGAGACTTCAAAGCAGTCACAAGCTCGTAGTTCCGGCAAGACCTGCCAGTGGGAGAAAACGAAGGCAAAGAGAGAAAAGAGAGTCCTAGGGTTTGAAAGGAAATTGCGTAATTCTTCAATAATCTCCAAAAACAAGAGTTCCATAATATTAAAGTACGATACCCCAAACGAGGGTCACCTAAGCAATTATAATTAACTGAGTCACACTTAACTAGAATAACTGAATTAATTAATTAACATAATAATGCATAATCAATTCTGCTTCAACACATAATCCCACTGTCATGCAGGTTTGGCACGTCTCCTTGTGCTACACCGTTTCTCCACTCCACAGGCGCCATCATCTCCATCTGCCGCTGCTGAACTTGCAGCGCCACCATTCCCGCCAACTGCAACTCCATCGCCACCATTGCCATCAATTCCAGTCACCATTGAAATCCCCAAACCAGACCCCTGCTTCTCCCTGTTCAAACCAGACCCCTGTTTTTCCATGATCGTATCACCTTCCCTCATTCGCTCAAAAAGTTGAGTCTATACGGTACTAAGTTTCATTGGGAAGACATTAGTACAAAGATAGGTCCATTAACACGTCTCCAAATGCTCTTCCTGGATTCCTTCAAAGGACCGGAATGGGAAACCGTTGAAGGGCAGTTTTGCAGCCTAAAATACCTGCAAATTGAATTATGTGATCTAAAATGTTGGAGCACAGAGAGCGCCCATTTTCCATGCCTAGAGTGCCTTCGACTCGGTGATTTAAGTAATTTGGAGGAGATCCCTTTGTGCATTGGAGACATTCCAACGCTGAAATCAATTGTCGTGGATCATTGTTCTGATTCAGTCATCATCTCTGCTAAAACAATATTAGAGGAACAAGAAGAACTTGGGAATCAAAGCCTCCGAGTCAGGATCCAGTTGGCATATTGGAATGATAAAAGTCTTGAGGAATTGGCAACCCACAACTTTCAAATTGACCGGTCTCGGTAAGAAATTGATTTATGCTGATTATTATTTGAAACTTGGTTTAACTCCAAATCAAAAATATCACTCGCTCACCACAACTAAACCCTGTCTGTCTCTTTTTCTCTCTATATTGCCACCGGGTAAAACAATATATAATTTATTGATAATACGTAGTCATTCTTTAAACATTTAGCAAATTTTTTCTACTTTTTTATTTTTTGTCAGTTCCCGTTTCATTGACATTTGGAAATTAAGAATATATAAAAATGAATTATGAAAAATATTAAATTAAATTAGTACAGAGTAGTACAAACCTTAGGTAGGATTAGTACGAAGCCAATTGGTTAGTGAATGCATTCCAATTGATGTGCATGTATTCATCTCATGAATTTTGCTGTGATATCAGAAGTTGTGGTATAATGCAAAGTTGTCAATCATACACCACTGTTTTATAAAGTTATAAGCTCTATGCCATGCTCCTGGTTGACCTATTTCCCTGGTGGGGGGTTCTTCAGTTTCTTGGCATATAGTTAATGCATAGAAAAAGCTTATCTTTTCATTTGTGTCTCTGTTTTCTCCTTGGGGGAGGATATTACGCTTATTGAATTGAATAAAGAAGTCGTTGTGATGCGTCTCTACTTTTCCTTTCAGTTCTGACTTCTGAACAATGGGTGAAAAGAAAGAGTTATGTACATCATACCACATGTTAGGTGAAATGGACACAAAAAACCCTGTATTATGAAAATTAATACAGGGAACCCTGTGTTTTCAAAATATTTACATGTTGTACCCTGAAAATTTATGATATTGGTAGAACACTAATTTTCTCGATTTATTGGATACGAAATAACTAATTTAACATTTT
>JBBMKE010240614.1:0-14398 GCA_037834125.1 Lippia alba | reverse complement strand
AAGCCAGATTGGAAGAGAAAGGAATAACCCCTTCAATTGATGTAAGTCTACTGAATTTTCATGTTAGTTTTCTCTTTTCATACAGTGAAAAAGTCAAGAACAAAGCCTGGAACTCATCATGCCTGCCCGAACCAATGATTCAACACTTTTTATTTCCTTGTGCTTATGTACTGATAATCATTTGAAATTTCAGAGAATTGCTGAATGTCTGAACATGTCACAGAAAAAAGTGAGGAATGCCACTGAGGTACGAAGGATTAATCTGTAATACGTGCATCCATCAGTCCAATGGATTTGTATGTTCCTAATAATCACATGAGATTAATTTTCCAGGCAATCAGCAAGGTTTTCTCGCTCGACAGGGAAGCTTTCCCCTCATTAAATGGTCTTCCAGGGGAAACTCTTCATAGTGTAAGTAAAGGAATGAGGTTATATCTATTTTGTTTGTTAAAGGTATCATATTACTGGGGGAAGAATAGCAGTCTTTCCGAATTCTGTTTAATTTGAATCTGCATTTTTTGTTTTTCGTTTGCAGTATATTGCAGATACTCACGTTGAGAATAATCCGTGGCATGGTGTTGACGAGTGGGCGTTAAAGGTATCGCAGTAGGAAGTTCTTGGAAAAATTATCTTGTCATCCTGATATAGATAATCTCTATAAGTCTGTGACATCCCCTTTAGTCTATCCTCGGTGTTTTACCTACAATTATGACATTACAACTTTTCTAGCTCAAAAAAAAAAAAAAAGAACAAAAAAGACAACAACAACATCACATTGAGATGTATATTAATCTAACAAGAATTCCAGAATCACAGAAAGCTGTTAAATTATGAGTAACTACTTAGTGTGATGGATCATTGTTGAGATGTACCTTAGTCCTCGTTCTACATTGTTCCGGTATTGATGTTGCGTGTAGTAATCCTATCCGTTTTGTTTCATCTTTTGCAGAATGAAGTGGACAAACTGATTACTTTGACATTAAGAGAGCGGGAGAGAGATATTATCCGTCTATACTACGGCCTGGACAATGAATGTCTGACTTGGGAGGATATCAGTAGACGGTAAGCGCCATCTAAGTTCTCAATCCATTATTATCCCGCTTTGAATTGATCTGAAAATCTCAAAATTACTTAAATTTCTTCCTCTTGAATTACCAGAATAGGTTTGTCCAGGGAGAGAGTTAGGCAGGTGGGACTTGTTGCTCTTGAGAAATTAAAACATGCTGCCAGGAAGAGAAGATTAGACGCCATGTTGGTATTACATTGATTTGGAGGCTGTTTGTAAATGCAGACCATGTTAATTAATTGTTATGTATATAACAGAAAGAGAAGTTGCATCACATTTTCTTAGATAGTAAATCACTGAGATTTGCCACTTTGATAATCATATCGGCAAAAGGAATGTTGGAGAAAGATGTAGCGATATCAATTATGTATTATATGGAGTACTATTTTGGTTAATGTGGGAGAATCGATGTTTCCAATTATAGATTTGGTATCAGGATTTGCCACTTTGATAATCATACTTATTTCCCAATTATTTTCTTTGATAAACAAAGTATGATCAGCAAAGAAAATACTCAAAGAAAATAAGTTGTTTATTTTTCTCAGAACCCCAAGGGACCTTACAAAATTTTCAATGTCTTGATATAAACAAGTATGATCGTTAATATATAAGTGAAATGGATAGTTAGAATAATTATATTCACCCAAATACTCCTAGAAAACAAGTTGCTCATTTTATCAAAACCCTAAGGGAACCTTACAACTTTTTCAGTTTGTTTGATGAACTCAAAAACTCATTTTAATCATATAAACCATGCATAAACCAAGTATGATCGTTAATATACAAGTGAAATGAGTAATTAGAATGATTATATTCTCTCAAATACTCTTAGAAATTAACAAATTGCCCATTTTTGCTAAAAGTCCCAGGGGAGGGTCCCTTGCAACTTTTTAAATTTTTTGCACGAACTCAAAAACTTATGCAAACCATATAAATTGAATTGAATAGTGGTAATTCCACCATGTTGATCTTGTTTATTTTCTTTTACCCACTTGGAAAATGTTTATAAAACCTCACGTAGAATTATAGATGCATGAAATTAAACATGTTTACTTGTTATATATCTGTTAGAAGCCCCATTTTCTACGCACCAGTCTCCTATAATTAACTAACCTCAGTATCGTTTAATTCTTTTGAACGTTTGAAGTTATGAGGGAATTGGAGTCGAGTCGTGAGTCTAGTTCGTGCCTAGATTGTACGCTCGAGTTCCTGTATCATGCATACTTATAATATTGTTATTTACTTTGGGCCTCTGAACCTTTGCATTGTTATTGATCATTGTTAAGCTTTATCGGTCATTTATATAGTTTATGCTTAGGCTCGTAGTCCATTGTCGTTATTGTAATTGTTCGAATTTGTCAGCTCTTTATTGAACTATTGTTTTTTATCACTCATGGCAGCATGTGTTATATATTGTTGCTAAGCATGTAGATTTGTGATTGATTGGTATAAGGTTAGTTCCACCTAGCCAAGATGCCCGTGATGTGTTTCTCATGCGCTATTACTTGGTGTGTATACGTTTGTCCATTTCATATATGGACTAGGCTCTAATAAAGGGGATGTGACGCCACGCGATCCGAGCACTACAAGGAATCCCTCAAGAGTTCAAATAAACTTCATAGTTATGCTAGCATAACTGTGGAGTTGGGGGGCCAAATGATGTGGTACAATAAAGTACCACCACATCAATATCCATCATTTATAGAGAATGTGCCATGTGGAAAATGGATCCTGCTAAGCATGTCCTGTCTTCAATAGTACTCCTGAGAAATGCCAATGGCACCCCTCGACTACCGATCCTTAAGGGCTTCACACTGCTCGTCCCTTGGGCTAGCCTGCTAGGGGCCTTCACCTCAGGTCAAACCTCTCGTCACTCCCCCCGAGAGCTCTCCTCCTCGAATTGCCTAATTACATCTCTAACGCTCCGTACAATTCTTTACACGTGTCCCACTATCATTATACTATTCACGCGGATCCGACACAACCAATTCCTTACGCATGCTCACACTATCATTATACTATTCTTGCGGGTCTAACACAACCAATGATTTGACACCCTCTCATTGGGCCAAGTGTTTAGGGCTAACTGGACCCTCTACTAAAGGAATGACAAAATTAAATCTCCATATAGAGTTTACTGAATTGAACATCAGCGAGCCAAAACTAGACCAACTCCCATATTTTCCAATTTGACACTCTAACTGTGTGTTCGTCCTAGTAGAAAGGATCCACGACCCTCGAAAATAGTCAGATATATCCATCTCTCCGAGCCCCAACGGTCGGTTAAATCCCACTAATATAAATTTTGAATGATTGGGCATTAACATCAGATCAAGCACCATCACGTATCATATTCATAGTTCTCAGCGGTATTATATTCTTGGAAATCGGATGTTGGAAAAGGCTATTGACAATGATGTTGCTCTTGATATGGACTGGTGGGTTTTGACTAGATGCGAACGGACACTAGCATTGTAACTTAGGGAGGTGACACAAAACCTCTAAGAGGTTGCCAGTCTCCGTTTTTGTGACGAAGCCTTCGAGGGTGAACTATGAAGCCCAACTCATCACCGAATAGCCATAAGTAAAGCGTCTCTGGAGCAAACGACCCAACCCTTTATCCTTTACCCTAAAACAACATTCTTTACACTCTAACCACCTTATATTAATATCAAATAGTCTTCGTTGCCCATCCTTCTCGTCAACCACCATCACCACCATTAGGTGATGCTCGTTGAAGACGATGTTTGGTACGCAGTTACTGATATGGTATAATATTAATGGGCCACGTGGCTGCCCGAAGCGGATCTACGTGGACCCCGAACCCACTTTGCCAATTCCGAATAAGGTATCTCCACCCCAATCACGTACATTCAGGTCATGTGGGGTGATGGGGTCGGATTTTCCTTAATCAATCCTGCTTGCGTAGCGGATCGCGGACTAAACTAGGACGCCAATACCCTTAGCCCTTTTGGCTAAGTATTTGGCTCCACGGTCAAATCGACCTCAACTGAGGTCCCCGACCCCAACTGAGTGTCTAGACCCCAACCTCGAAAGCGAATCAATAGTCGTATTCGGGATTGGGTCATCTCGGATTGGCCTCCCGAATGATCCCGAAGCTTAAACCCCACAACACTTAGTTCTGCCTAACGAGTTTACCACTCCCAAAGAACCTCCGACCTCGAACCCCGATGCCACGTTTCAGATGCCTTCCCATACCTGATACGCGTCGCAATCAGGACACTTGTCACGCTCTCATTCCTCGCCGCAAGCTACGCAGAAGCATTTAATGCTCTGTACACTAGGTTTTGCCAAAAGAGGTAAAATGGCGCGCCCTACGACCCGTTGATGGGATCGATCCTTTCCTTATCAGGAAAGGCGCTCGGCCGCATTAAATGCAAGGCTGCAAACACGCACCACTGCATTTTTCTATCAACACTATAAATACCCTCATTTCTACAGTGGTTGGTAAGCATTCAAGAGCATTTAATAGCTTTCTCGTATTAATTCTCTCACTAAATCGCTCAATACTGACTTGAGCGTCGGAGTGCCAAACTTGGGCAAAACTCCAAGTCCCCCAAGTTGCCCTTTAGCTCACGTGTGCTTAGTGTTTTCAGGTTGAGAAATAACCTACAACATACAAATTCTTGACTGATCGAGCCGAGATTTCCAACTAGACCCCCACGTCAGATAAACCAATTTCGACCTGGATCAGTTACAATTTAAGAAAATTCTATAAGTGAGCTATAAGTTAGTGCAAGATCAGAGTTGTAGGGGTATAGGAGGTATAATTTATTTATTTGTGGCTTTTTTTGCTTCTTGCACTTAAAGGTGGAATCGCCCACCCATACGCCTCCACACCCTGATCCGGGCGGTTCCGTACTTGGTGCAACCTTACTCGTCGACCTTGTCGGTCATTGTTTATTAAGTATTTGTTAACAAAATTGTATAAGTGAGCTATAAGTTAGTGCAAGATCAGAGTAGTGGGGTATAGGAGGTATAATTCATTTATCTGGATTTTTTTTATTATCTTATACTCAAAGGTGGAATCACTCATAGGGGTGTGCTCTGAGCCGAGCCGGCTTGTGAGCCAAACAAGCCAAGCTCAAGCAGGCTTGACTCAAACTCGGACGATGTCAAGCTCAAACCAAACCTAGTCGAGCTCGAGTTGTGTGTCAAGTCAAGCTCAAGCTCGTATCTTTAAGGCTCGTGGCTTATAATTCGACTCGCAAGCTAGCATATATATCATGGTTTACTAAACATATGATATATTATATATTTTTATTTATTTATTTTGACTATAAATATAATTTAATAATATTGCAATTCAATAATTACAACAACATATCATAATATAAAATTCAAAAATATGAGTATACTATATATATTATATATCTTAATATTTTTGTTATTATTTAATATAATTTTTGAATGATAGTTAAAAAATATTCAACAAAAAATTATTAGTTCGTCAAATCGAATCGAGCTCGGCTTGATTTTTGGGCAAGCCAAGCTCAAGCCCCCAAAAAAATAAGCTTGACAATCTCAAGCTCAATATCAAGCCATGCAAATAATTTTCAAGCTCAAGCTGGATTTTTTTGACCAAACTTGACTCGACTCGAAACGCACCCCTAGACATAACTAAGCTAGGATGAGAAGATGGTAGAGAGCTCTGCTCTTCTCTCGCAAAGCTCACTAGCCAATGTTCACTAAACATTACAACATTTAAGGAGGGGGAGTTGATTGACTTGGATTACTCTGATCTTTCTCCTTCTCCATTTCCGCCGTGGATACTTTCTCTTGATGCACTCACAAGAATACATCTTAGCTGGAGCAGATTAAGGGAGGATCCACTCGAATGTCTTGAATGTTTGCCCAATCTACAACATGTGCAGATAGATTGCGCTTACGACAGGCGAGAATTATGTTTCTGAAGGTTTTCAGAGGCTCAAGATATTGATCCTAAAGAGAATGAGAGGAGTAATAAGGATGGGAGTAGAAAAGCGATCCATGCCACTTCTCCAAGAATAAGAATTGCCCGATTGCAAATCAATGTTGGAGGTGCCTGCAGGCATCGAGCATTTGACCAATCTTGAAGTCCTGAATTTCATCGATATGACGAAGGACTTCGCCAAGAGAGTGTTGGCTCAGCCCGCTCGCATCCCTGATCTTTCTGTTGGCGTTTATGTAAATGGACAATTTCGGCGTCAACTGCAATATTATTTGAGTCCAATATTAATTAGTACCGTTGCAAGAGATCAGAAATTTCAGTTTCACAAAGAGTTGAGTGTCTTCAATACTAATGTGGTTTGTTGTGGATATGGTGCATGTCATGAGTTCTAATGTTTGTAAGTTGTAACTTATAAATCGGTGTCATTTCACATTGCTCCAGAAGCATAGTAAAGGAAAGCTCATCTAATCACTGCGACCTAAGTTTTTTGTGAACCCAACAGCAATTAGATCATCTCTCAAGTGTACCTCAAAATAAACCACTTATATATAGATGATAAATACTAACAAAATGTTTAATTTGGCAAAATTCAAAAATTAATACTTCTTGCATTGGAGGAATTTATGTATATTGATTTTCCAGATTCTATGATATTTTCCTGATTCCAGATTCCCTTCTTTTACATTGTTGATTGGATTATTTACTTTGTTTATCTAGTTTGACCCTTTGTACTAACTCTCTATTTTATTCCCCCTTTCTTTCTTGGTCAATTGTCTCATCAGCATTTATAAATAGAAAAGGTAACTGAAAAGAATCAGAAAAGTTGCATAAACTCAAATACTCCAAAATCATCAAAACCTCAAACAAAAAGCAGTGCTTCGATCAAGTCTTTAACGAAGTTAAAAGGCTCATATACACAATATGCTCATCTCCTTTCCTATTCATAGAAGCCTGTCGCGAAAAACTCGCAGCATGTTAGCAAACGTTACAATCCCAACCAGACTATAGTCATCCTCAATTACCCACATGTAATTCACATTGTGCGCAATCGCTTGTATCATTACCGCCACCAACGAGCTCCTCCGGTAGCATACAATGGGCTCAGCCGTCCTTGCCATCCGGCTCAAGTGCCCACTACTATACCTCCTCAACCTCCTCGCTGGCCCTGCCAACTCCTCATCGGATGACGAGGAGCTCCCCGTGTCGGCAACACCCGGGAAGTTGATCATGAACTCCCCAAGCACGCCCTGCAAATTTCTCTCCTTCAACCTCGACTCCACCACCCTAACAATCTCCTCGGGCGGGCCCCCACAGTCTATGTAGGCCATGAGGTCACCGGCCGAGAGGGTCAGAATGGCAGGGCCCACGCTCTCATTGCAGCACGAGAGCGTGTGCGGGGAAATCTCTCCGATCAACGTCCCATCGTCGTCTACCACTGCAACAGACGTCTGATCAGTCAACGAGAGGGAGATGGATCGGACGGCTGATGATGCAGGACGGTGGTATTCGACGGTCAGAATCTCATGGCTTATGACTCCGAGGGTTTCAATGGGCTGTGACGGGATGGGGGAGAATAGGCTGATCGAACTTAGGAGGAATTTGATTATATCTTCTTGTGCTACCCAGCAGAATTCTTGGCCGTTGTGGTTGGTGGGACAGATTGTTGTAGCTGTTGACGCTTTTTGGAGCTGCTTTCTCCTCGAAAGGTTGCTTTTTATAGGGACCACAAGATTCTGGGCACCTTGGAGGGTCAGATCTATGGCTTCAAGCAAGCTGCAAATAGAAAAAAGTGTAAATTTTGAGCTCAATACCGAATCATTTATAAGATAATAACTTGGGGTAACAAGAATATCCAACAAAATACTTAACATTTCAAAGGGTTTACATACCAGAGATTCTTGGAAAATCAGACAATTTTACTAAAGATCCTCTAATAATTATTTATAATATTGTGTTATGGTATATCAAATCTATCAACTTCTTGCATTCATAATGGCCACACAATTAAGCAAACCAGCAATTATCCTATATATTGAAAACCCTGTTCTGCTGTTCATAAAGTAAACCTAAACATCCCTTCAATTTCGTAATTTTCCATTTTTTCCTCATATTCAGTCAAAATTTCACCTAAAATTGCAAAATTCATCAGAAAATCATCCTGTGCTCTCATCATAAACTAGGGTTTTCTTTCAAATTGGGGGTTCGCATAGAATTTCCAATTTCAGGCAAAATCAGATTAAATAAAACCAAAAATTACATAAACCGAATAACCATCATTAATTGAAGATTGAATGAATACCTCAAGGACGGCTCAACATGTCTGACCAGGCCCTTAACTTCCGGCAGCAAAACAGATACCGGCGATTTCAACGCCGACGACGGCGAAGCCAAATTCTCTTCTCTACAGAGATAGCACACAACATCGACCATACACACTTTCCCGACGCACACACACAAGCATTCGGAATTCCTCTGCGACGAGTGGTCGCAGCTCCAGACGCTGAGAACAGTTTCGCCGGCGGATTTGAGGGCGGCGAGGGCGTCGGCGACGGTGGCGGCGGCGGAGAGGGAGCGGAGCGGCGGCTTGCCTAGGCAGAGGTCGGAAACATCATAGGCCAACAAGCCAACTGCCATACAAATGCAGAGGAAGGATTGAGGTTTGAAGGGTTTTCTTGATTTTTGAGGGATTTGAGAATTTTGGGAATTTGCAGAAGTGATGTATAATGAGGAGGATTGGGTATTTATAGGGTTGTGGGGTGGGGTGGGGGTGCCGGGGGGCCTGGGGGTTGGAGCTGTGAGCTGTAGCCTGTAGATTATAATATTTGGTTTATTTGCAATTTAGACCTCAAAAGTTTTGGTATTACATGGAAAGTATGTGATTGTAGTTTCCCTAGCGATTTACACCCACGATGTTTTGGCTTTTTCTCTTTTTTTTTTTTTTTTTTAGATTTTGCCATTTTGGCATAAGTTAATGAGATTTTTTTTTTAAGCAAACATACGGGACCGAAGTCCCTTTTCCCGGACGCAACACACAAAAAAATTTATAAAGGAGATTGCCCGAAGCAAACACAATTAACCAGACCCGCAAACATATTGGACCGGAAACCACTTTTATTGTTGGTCATGTTGCATTTCTTTTTTTTAACGACTAACAATATTATAAATTACGAAGATAAAATAAATACATAAGTTGGAATGTAAGAAGTTCTTAGACAAGTCGAGGCTACATCTTCATCAAATTCATTAGAAAGTGAATGGACTAACAATATAGCCTCAAGCTGAAAATAAGTAAAACAACCAGATTCTGAAAATCTAATATCTAGTAAAATATTGTCTTTCACAAGATGATCTTTGACTTGAACGAAAGACATTTTGGATGAGATTTTTGATAACTCAAATCTGGATCAGATTTATTAGGATCCGCTTTCCTCATATTTGAACGAGATATTTGATAACGTTTGTCCAAATTCAAGTTCTTTGCGAATTCTCTTGCAATATGTGTGACAAGATATAGAATTTCTTTGTGATTTATACAGAAATCTCCCATAACTCTCACAAAATGAGAGATCAAGAAGAACAAATCTATATAGAAAGACAATAACTTTCATTCAGAAGACCATAACTCCCATACAGAAGACATAAAATCAAAATAAAATATTGCAAAACAAATGAAAAGATAAACGATATCTCAATCTCTTCTTCTTAGCACGAAAAGCAAAACCCATGAGAGATAAGAGAAGGTTGATTTTGGAGTCGCCTTTATTTTACATTTTAAAATGATGACAAAGATTATAATATTTTAATGAGGTTCTTTCGTTTTATTAACATAGAAAACTTTCTTTTAAAAAAAAATAGAGAACTAAGTGTACAAATAATACGCCATAATATAAATAAATTTGTAAATAATAGGGATCGTTGGTAACACCGAAAACTAAATGTACAAACTACAAACAATACGTCATTATGTAAATAAATTCGTTAGTACTAGGGATTGTAGAAATATCTAACGAAGTTTTTCTGGGTGAGCTTAGATGACCCCGAAACAATGACCAACTCAATTCTCTCCGCTATTCGTTATGTTTTCGTGCTGTGATCTTATCTCGATTTAGAATTTTGGAATCCAATGAGATGATGCATTCATTTGAATATTTTTTTTGTCGAAATTTATATATTATAAACATTCACGGATTTATTTTTTTCTTTTATTTTCCTTAATTAGATGATAATGTTTTATATTTAGTTTATTGCCATATATATCTTCTTGCCTGGTTTTTTCTATTGATAATTTGATAAATAATTCACTCTCGTTGTCCTTTTATTTTACAATGTTGATGCATCTATACTAGGACTACATTTCTATGGAATAATACACGTAGACGAAAAAAATATTTTTGTGTTCTAACATTATCTTTCTATAGAAATTAAATAATTGAACATTTTGCTGGCAAACTATGTACGAAAACATCAATAAACTTTTCGAATTTTAAATGATTGAAAATTTTACTTGCAAGCTAATTTGTACGAACAGATGGGAGATGTGAGGTGTAAAAAACAATATGTTTGAAGATAATAAATATTTTGTTTACCACATGCACATCCAAACAGATTCAAACCCAAAATTTTATATCAAAAGAATTAACCTATCAATCACTTAAATCAACTTCCGCTCGCGAAGATAATAAATAGTTTGACAATGAATTTTGATACTTTAAAATAGGTAGATAACAGGTTTGAATATTAGGACCCCACGCAAAATGCTAATGAAGGTCCTTTTGGGGGGCCAAAACTTGTTACGGTCAAAGGACTTCGTATACATGTTTTTATAATTTTAGGGTGACAAGTAATAATGCAATACAATTTAAGGGGCCAAATGGGAATTATGTAAAGTTGGGGGGTATGCTACAGCTAATTCACCGGATATGTATCTTTTTAGCTGTCAATGTTCAAATATTTTAAAGCGTGTGCTTTGCGCGTTATTTTTCTACTTACAAAGGCGCCTTATATTTTATTATTATTGTTACTATCATAATCTCCCCCAACTTTCATAAATTATAAACTTACCATGAAATTTTAAATCGGGGGTTTATTAACGTGGCATATTGTTTTTGAACTTTTCTGCCTATTTTCAAAGTTTATTGGTATATGATTATTTGTTTGATATATTGTAAAGCAAATTTGAGTTATTATTATTAGACGACTTGATTGATGCATTGGGCCTAGACTCTAGAGACGTACGCATGTTGCTATTGAAATGTTAGATGTTTATATTTGCAATATAGTAAAAATCATAAAAACCGTCTAAAGGGGTAAATAGTGATATTATCTTATTATACTGTTGTTTAATATTCGGAGTTAGGACACAGTTACTCAAAATTTATTTTAGTAAGAGTCAAAATCAATCGTTTAAGATTCGAAGTTCAGAAGATTTAAAATTAACTTGCTGTTGGAACTTTAAAGGTCTTTTTTACTACTAGAATAAATAAGAGAGTTAGAAGTCAAGTTAGAGTAAGCAGGAGTTCGGCATTATAGTATCATGTTGACAGGTCATATTAACCTTGTTGCAATGTGATGGAGGTGTGTGTACGACAACGTATGGTGCATTAACAATTTATACGGAGTAATAAATGTTTCTGATAACAATGCGTACGGGGCACATCATGCCCTTCATTCTTCAAGATGAGTTCTTAGGGGATGACCTCGATGATCTTATGGTGCTGACCCTCAAAAGACACTTCTTGATTGAACTTGGTTCACTTGGATTCGCATACGGAAATTGTTCTAAGGACCCCATATTTTTTATTGGATTTCACGTGATGCATGAAGATTAGTTTGAGAAATATTGACGTGATATGTTTATTTTAACTTGAGTCATATCATTATTATTGTCATTAACTTTTCTTATTTATATCTTTCTATGAATTTAATTATAGAATGGTAAATATAAAATTATTCTTATTATATAATAATTGTGTATTTAAAATTACAAATATAATATAATTGATTAGTCTAGCAGGCTGCATATATAAAATTACCGGTATTAACTATTAGGTAATTTACGAACGAGAGTACCAATGTCATTTATGAAATATGAGAGAATATTGTATCTTCAAACCAAATTTCAGGTGCAATTTGTAATTATCCCTAATAAATAACTAATCTCCATTTGTTCATAGCTTTCACACTGCCCAGCTGTCAGATTTAACGGCGGCCGGACTGGTTTGACGGCTGTCAAAAGAAAGTTTGATGATGGTTTGGAAAACAGCACTGGCCCATATCTGCAGGCTTTTTTAGAGAGATAAATACATGAGACAAGGATTATATAATTGGGATAATTATTTAATAGTATCAAATAAGATAAAAATATTTTTTTTAATTCGAAAATATATATTTTAGGTTATCAATGTGTAACTTGTTTTTTCTAAATCCTTCATAGCCCTAAAAAATTTATTTTGCTCCCCTTTTTTTTTTCTTTTTTTGCCATTTTTTTTCCCTGCCATCGCTGAATATATTCATTCACAACTTGGATAAGCCTGCAACCTCATTTTTATTTGTCGGCAACGAGAGCTAACGGCGACGACTGCAGAATAAAAAAGGCGGCGACAACGGCAACAAAGACAGTCGAAGATAGACAATCGGACATCGATAAGCGGCGGCAACGAGCATCGATTTAGTCAATTTAGGCTGTGTGCCCTATTTCCAGTGCTGCTCTAAGGTATTCTCCGCGTATGAATGTTAATTGAATGAATTTCTGGTGTTAATTGAATGTTTATTATGTCAATTAGACAGTATATTTCACTAAAAATTTGTATTATATGAAATTGCTGATCCTGTTGAAACTGGGATTTCAAATTGGTAAGATTGAAGAGGGCGTTAGCCATTGATGAATCTCAAGAGAATAAAATGCTAGGAAGTTGATGGTTTAACGGCGAAATTACGGTATTTTCGATTGGGAGGAGTGCGTCGATGGCAAATCTTCACGCGCAACTCGGTGAAGAGTGGTCAGACTTCAACTCTGATGTTTACGTGGTGCAATACCTCGCACCCTATAAAAAAATATGTGGGTTAGTTACGACACGACGAATAGATTCCGACTATGATCCAAATACATGAACTTGCTAAAGTCAACATTGTTGAGATGATGGCGATTCGGCCTCCTGCCTATTTTGGTAGGACGCAGACATCAAAGAAAAGGTATGAGATTTTTTCTTTTTTCTATGAGAAGGTATTAACCTTAATTATATTAGTTCTGGTCAGTAATCTCATTTTGTGTCAGGAAGAGGAGATATAACCCCTACGACCATAGTTCATGCTTGGCTACTGTTCGTTCTGAAGTTGAGGATTAAGCAGATCCACATCTTTTTTTTAGAGTTGAGGATTGATTTGAGTTTTTTCACTTTTTCCTAAGACACATTTTATTCGTTGTTGTAACATTGTACACTCCTTTTCATGATTGTTTTTGTTTGTTTGAAGCTACGTAGTAAATTGCTTGATGGTGTTAACTCAATTTTTTTAGTGAAGGTCTGAAGGGTTAGATAAGCGCAATTGTAGTGGGAGTTTGTCCAGTTAAACAGTGTTAATGCGTAATTGAAGTAGGAGTATGTCAAGTTAAACCAAATTAATGTGTAATTGTAGTGGGAGTTTGTCCAATTAAACAGGGTTAATGCATAATTGAAGTGGGAGTATGTCAAGTTAAGCCAAATTAATGTGTAATTGTAGTGGGATTTTGTCCAGTTAAACAGGGTTAATGCGTAATAGAAGTGGGAGTATGTCCAGTTAAACAGGCTTAATACATAATTGAAGTGGAGTTTGTCCAGTTAAACCAAATTAATGTGTAATTGAAGTAGGAGTATGTCCAGTTAGACGGGCTAAATGTGTAATTGAAGTGGGAGTATGTCCAGTTAAACAAGCTAAATGTATAATTGAAGTGGAAGTATGTCCAATTAAACAGGGTTAATGCATAATTAAAGTGGGAATATGTCCAGTTAAACAGGCTAAATGTGTAATTGAATTGGGAGTATGTCAAGTTAAACAGGCTTAATGCGTAATTGAAGTGGGAGTTTGTCCAGTTAAACAGGATTAATGCGTAATTGAAGTGGGAGTATGTCAAGTTAAACAGGTTTTGTAGCACCTCCCCGAGTACTACAATCCCCGCACCGTAGCACTTCCCAAGTAAAGGATAGCTCATCCACCCATGAAATACTACGGCGAACGGACAGGACAATACGTGAAATAAAGTGCGTGCAGCGGAAGTTAAAGCTTTGCAACCAGAAAGGAGCTAGTGCACTCAACAACAAGTGTTATTGTTACTGAAAGTATTTGACATAAAAAGGGGAGTGTAACATGACAGGATGTATAATGCGAGAGTAATTGATTTAGGGCAT
>JBBMKE010240506.1:0-14400 GCA_037834125.1 Lippia alba | reverse complement strand
CTTGGCGTTAAAATAAATAAGGGATCAGAAATAGCTATGGAGGGACTCTAAGGCTCAGGCTTCTTTTTCGTCGCGAGCATTAGAAGACGAGGGCTGCTCAGGCTTTGGAGGGGTCGTAGATAAAGGGACCAAGGCGAGAGGTTCTTCACCCTGTGAGAATTCAGTTCCAGCTTCATATCCGAGCGTCGGATGCTCTTCTTGGGACCTATTGGCTGCAAGGATATCCACCTGATACTTTTTGACCATATCAGCGTACTCTGGCTCGACCTCCTCTTCATCCCCATCATCATCCACCTTGGGAATCTCCTCAAGGTTTTCGTCCTTTGACATGTCGAGCCGAGTATCCTTCAGAGCGTTAGTCGGAGCCAGGCTAGCCTTGATCAATTGACCGATGTCCCTCCAATAGAACAGAGTCGCGTTCGCTAAGCAATGGAGATTGGCCATCATGTCGAAGGACTTTGATTTCACGGCCTTCTCCACCACTTCTTTCACCGTCCGAGCCTCGAGAGTGGCCACGTTCTTTTGGATCTCCTTAAACTGGGTGGTCACATCCTTCAATTTGCTATCCTTCTCTTCGATGGACTTTGGCATTGCCTCTCTCTCCCTCAGCAGCTCTTCTTTCTCTAGCTTCAATGCCTCAATCGCATCCTTGTACTTCTTATCCAAAGCCCTCCACTGGTCATCCATTTCTCGAAGGGTATCGATTTTTGTATGCTCCTCCTCAACAGCTTTGTGCTTGTCAGATAGCTCCGTGCGCTTCCGATACTATGCTGGAGGATCATGCATCCTCGCGAGCCTCTTGTACTTAGTTTTATGGGTCGTGTAGGCCTTAGACCGCTGCTCCAAGCTCTTCAACCTTGGAAGCATCTTTTGCGAAGCAAAGAAATGTTAAGTATGGAAGAGATATCTAAATACTTAGTTGAGAAAAAGACCAGAAATATTTTCTCAGAGGGATAAAGAGATGGATACCGTAATCAAGGCGTGGCTCGCATCAGCAGCAAGCTCCTCCATTGTTTGGTTGATCAATCAAGCATGGTCTATTTCAAACTGTGCTCGATCGAAGATGCTCTGGCTGAGAAGCCGAGCGCTGACCCCTCTCTTCATCAACACCGACCCATCCGTCGGGTCCTTCTTATAACGAGCGTCTCCAGTCAGCTCAAATTTCTAGTAATCTTCCTCTTCGGAGAAAGAAGTATACCCGTCATCAAACTCTATGGGCCCCATCCGTACGCCACTTTTTTGCCTGAAACCTGGCGAGGGTCTGCCATCCTCTTTGCCTGTGCCGTCGCCTCTGTACTTCCCATCGTCGGAGGGGCGACCACCACCTCTTGAACTTCCACATTGTCTGAGCCCTAGTTATCTAGCTCGTCGACTAAATGCCTCATGGTGACCCGATTGCCGTGAGAGTCTGTTAGTTGCTGAGGAATAGGTTGCTGAGGAGGAGCTGGTGCAGCCGCAAGGGGCACCTTCAAGAGCTTTGCAAGCTTGGAGGCAGCTTTACCCGCCATGAGTATCTCGATCGCTGCACAACACAAAATCGAGCGTCAGTAAAATTATCAATACAAAGGAAAAATAGAAAAGAAATCTAGCTAAGTACAAGAGTGCAAAGGATACGCTCGTAGTTAGTGAAGAAGTTAGTAAGGATTAGTCCCTAGTTTCTAACCATCTTTCTCTAGAATGCATGTTGGAGGATTCTATACCAGGTTTGGGGGGCTCGAAAGGCCAAAGCGGAACATCACCTCCTCGTTTCGCAGCAAACCCTTTGCCTCTATCGCCCTATTACACTCCTTCATCACGAAGGCTACACTTTTCGCCCAACTCTCGAAGGCCACGTTGGGGGGCCTTACCCTTATGAGGGACTCTTCCTCGCCATGCTCCACCCATTTCATAAGGAACTTCGAATATCTCCTCCGGGCCTGAGATATACAAGAACTTCCCTTTTCAGATTTCCTCATGAGAAGTAGCAGGGGAGATGATCATCCTCATGTATCGTTTGGAGGAGATGTAGTAAAAGCTGCCTTTGGGCGAGGATCTCGACGATCGCGATATCTGGAATAGGCGGGTGAAGTTATTAACTGAAGGTTCTTGGCCCATTGCTTTCATTAGCATTACAAAAACATTGATCAGTACAATCCCGTTGGGCAGAACCTATAGTGCAGATAGGTTCAGGAAATTCAGTATGTCCCTTATCTCTTGTGGGATAGGGAACCTCAAGCCTCCATCCACGATAGTGTCTACATACGTAGTCATCCATCCCTCAGGAGGACTGTTGGCTCGCTCCTCTTTCCTTGGCATTCGAGCCACTACGCCATTCGACCAAGATACCCCCCATATCAATTCGTCAAATTCCATGGAGGTAAGTGTGCCTTCGATCTCCTCCGGGACTTTTTTCGTCTTATGAGGATTAGACCCCTTCTGCTGGGCCGTTGTCTCTTTTCCCTTTCCTCTCTTACGTGGAGGCTCATCTTTTGCCCTATGCTCGGTTGGTTCCTCTTCGTTGAGGGTCATTGCCACCGTCACCATGTGGTCTTGTGGCCTCACAGCAGAGCTGGTTATAGGGAAAACCTTTTATCCCTGTTGCATCATAAGTAATGCGTTGTCGCACTGCTCGAAGAGCCCAACTATGTCCGTAGGCGGACGCTCGTGCATCCCTCGCACCGCGGCATCCAACTCTTCTTCCCCACCTATTCTGCTAGTACTGGCGATTGGGATGGCCGTCTGAATACCTTCCCTATTACCTCTTGCCATTCTCACCGGAATCACCTCCGGAATATCGGCGCGACGGGGAGATGCGTGGGGAGACTTTTCCTCAATCTCCTGGGCCATATCACTTACTACAAAATTGCTTGGAGAAGTTCTATCGGCCATAGGATTGGATGCTTAAGGAGGAAGAGGATATTTGGAAGAGAAGAACAAATCTGGGCGTTTAAGGATAGTGGGATTAGAAACTCGCTCTCAATGATCAATTTATAACTCTCTCAACCTAAAACCTAATGTTAGCAAAGGATTAATCAGTAGATGATTACCTTAGCCGGAAGTTTGGAGCTTCGCCGGAAAATACTGAAGTTTGCAGAGAATGTGGGTGTTTAAGTTTGTTTTGATTGCGTAAAGAATGAAAGAGATCTGCAAAATCCCTATTTATATGGTTTGGGATATGCACAATTTCAAAATGCAATCATTTCCGGCCTTGATAACAGCGACGCTTTTGGTAACCGCCCCACGTCGCCCAAGACTCATGCTCTCACGCCTCCACTTCGCATTTAATACGACTGCAAAAGGTACCTGCAAGACAAGACTTCATTTAATGCGGAGTCCGTTATGTCCGTTGCAGAAACGCTCGTATTGATCTACAGCTGAAAAGGCTTGACCCTTCCTATTCCAAAAGGAATCGCTTGGAAGTATTCAAAATTCCACAATATGCTCGGGCTTCACTGTAGAATTTGGGAGGCAAAATGATGGAACCCAAAATACGCTCGCATCTCCACCGTCTACGTGGCCTGATCGCGAAGGATTCCCTTTATGACCCCATGACAGACCTAATGGAACGCTCGAAAAGTAGAGGCTCGCGGCTCCCGCCCAACCTCAATCCTCGCGGAAGACACTCTGAAAGGCTTCCCCCTACGGAGCCTCACCCTCGCGTGAGTCAACCCTCGAGCCTCTAGTGCTCGGCAGTTCAATGTTCCAACTTCTTTCTCAAGGAACCCATCTTCGAGCCTCGACCTCTGGCACACGAGCGTTTCATCGCTCGGGGACCCATAACCGCCCTGACACAACAGCTAGGCATAACTGCCTAAAAGGTGATGGTGACACACGCACGTCACTTTCAAGCCTTCACGTTCTGCCACTTGTCTAAGGCAACATTCTTTTCAGGACCACACGGGAATTATTACCAAAAACCCACTTACCCTTAAACTATAAATAGAGGAACTTCACTGCACTTTCCTCAAGCATTCTCCATCTGCTACAATACCTTTCTTCACTCACAAGAAATACACATACTGAACTAGAAATACCCCATTGCTGCACTTTTCAAGCTTCTTACAGCTTCACCTTCTTCTTCCATGGTGTTACCCTAACAGGTAGAATCCACGCTAATTGGGAACCCAGTTCCTGAGGCTCGATTGCTTGTGATGGTCTTCCCTTTCACACAAATAGAAAGTGTTCGGTGTTAAACCTTCTGTTACCGATTCCGACACCATCACTCGTTGCTCAATGAAGTTCGAGTTACAGAGCATCTTCCAAAGTAGCAATTTTCATCACTTTCGATCTCAGACATGTTGCTTGGAGCTTGTGCACTACAAATGCATTATGAGGAACCCTAATTTTTGTCATCTTATTTGACAAAGGATTTTTGGGGGGGAATTTTCCCTCTAATTCCAGCTCCAATTATGATGGCACAGGGGCAACACGTGATTTGCTTTAATTAATTTAAAAAAAAAATTTAATGTCTAGAATTTCTTACATATAATCCTATGTGCCTGCCAACTTGTACAGCCAGCTGCCACATGGACTACCCAATCTGCCAACAAGGATTTTCGATGGCTGAGTGTCCTTTAATTTCATGATCTCCAAAATTGTAAGTTCACATTTGCAAATTCTCAAAATAGTTTGCAAAGATTTCAAATGGGACTATTCGATTGGATGAAATGAACATTTTTCTCAAATAACAAATATAATACACTTTTTCTTTTAATTGGTTGGATTCTGTTAGTAATCAAGGGGGGGGGTGAATTGATAAGATAAGATTTTCACAAAACACTTGTTTGATTTTGTAACTTCATCAATAAAACCAACTGCTCATAAATATGATTCAAAGTATCTCAATGTATGTTTAAGTCAATTATTCAGAGCTCTGAGCAGATAAGCTCTTGCAGGGGTATCAAAATGGTAAACCTGTTAAACCAGCTTACAATGAGTTTAGCTTGAATGGATATTGATGATGTTTCAAGATAAAAATCTTGATAACAAGTTTAAGTACAAGTCCTTGTTTTCCACAAGCTAGATCTTGGAGATTAAAACCTTGAACTAAACAAGTCAAAGTATCAAACGTTCACAGATTTGTATCTTGGTGAAAACCAGAGCTAACAAATGTAGATCAGATATTGCTTTAGATGTGATCAAATCAATAGCTTAATTTAGAGCTAAACAAGTCTCAACTAATGTCATAAAGTGAAAGAGCAAGAGACACAAGATTTAGAGAGGTTTGGCCCCAAAAGTTGTGAAAACACGAACCATTGAGATTAATCATCTACCTGAATTGTTTAGACTTAGGATTTTCAAAAGGGACACTGATATATAAGGAGCTCTAATGCACCGACACTTCTAAAAATATCATTTTGCCGTGTCGTGTCGTGTCGGACACCCGTGTCAGACACTTCTCACGTGGAAAATTCACAAAAAAATCTGTGTCGCAGTATTCGTGTCGTGTCGTGTCCGTGTCGCTGTGTCCTTATCCATGCAACATAGATAAGGAGATTACAAAAATGAAGCTGTCCTCGGAACAAAACAAACCACAGAGTAGTTCTACCAGACAGACTTCAGGACTCCAAGCTCCTTTGCAAAACAACCCACCAAGAACCAACTCGAGGTGTTAACAAAAGAAGGAAGTAGCAACAAAGCAATGGAAAATTAGTTTTTGTTGATGAACATGTTCTCCTTTTATAGCAAGAGATGATGACTGTTGCACCTTTTGAATCTTGAACTGGCTACTTTCCCAAGACACCAACGGCTCTTATTTCCTTTTCTTCAGCAGTGCCACATGTGAGAGAGAGAGAATTAGACTTGATCAAAATTCTATTTGGGAAGCTCCACTAATGTCCACTAACGGCTCTTTTATTTTGACCAACAAAGATGCAAGTGGAAGATGACATCATGCTTTATCACTTTAAATATTGGAATGATTTGTTTTAGTTGATATCTCAAGATGTAGAGACCATGTAGCACTTTTTTGGGATGTTTCAACAAATAATGACCCAGTGTGACATCTCGTCTTGAATAATTTTACTATTACATATTCTGTTCCAAATGAATTTTATTTGAACACATTTAGTCTTGGTAGTTAGAATTTCAATCCAAAATTTGGAGGATTGTTAGGGTGACAATTCAAACTCATCCCATAGATATTTCACATTTTCAATCTCGAATGCATCCCTTTAATAATCTTTTGATGTATACGACATGTATAAGTACAACAGTTTCATGATTTTAGGATTCTAACTCAGCCAATAATCACTATGGAGATTAAGAGACCGATATTTATAACTATTGAGCTCATCCCCACTGATCAATAATATTCATGAAGCCCCACCCTATGAATGTGCTCAATGATCAAAGACTTGACTCGATTTCTGGATGCATCATCGGGTTTGATATGAGAATCTCCAAAATGGTATTGACACAACGTAATTTGTGCGAGGTTTAAAGCTGTCTGAATGAAAGATTCTTGGTTCATCATTTTCCAGTTCAACAATCGAACCATCAATAAACCCTAGTTTGAGCTTCGCATCAAGAGCGATGAGAACAGAGCGACTCCAACTGAAGAAATTCCGATCGTTCATCGGAATAAAGACAAGCTGCATACTAGGGTGATCGAAGTTAGGAATCATGAATGCTTCATCGAGTTCACCAGCCATTGCACAATGAATTGAGAAAAATATAACCAAAATACAGCATAAGAAGACGAATTAAAGAAGATTAACACGATAATCGGTCAGAAAATTGAGAGATCTAAGCGGAAGGGTAGGATCAAGTGTCATGATACCATGTAAATGTGTAAACATATGGGAATATCAAAGAAAAGAGAGAAATTGGAAATATTTTCTTCTGTATTGTGTTTAGTCAAAGCACTGTACAACTACTTATATACAATCCATGTGTTGCACCTAGCGTACACCCTACGCAGCATAAATATCTATCTAGAAGTTTCTGTACAGCTGGATTAGTGTAAAATATCCTAACTGAAAGATTAACACTAACAATGAGTTTTCTAAGATAAGCTTGAGTAGCTTCAATGGACGAGCCCGTTTGGTGCATATAGCAACGACGCTGCCTTTGCTACTTCTCCTTCAATGTCCTCCTACCAGCCACCAGGGAAAATAGAAAAATCGCGATTAGAACAAGTCGTCGAATAATGAGTATGATATGGACGGAGATATGGTGTATCAAGAGATAAGAGTAGAAGATATGGTGTATCAAGAAAGAATAAGAATAGAGATTGGATAGACTGATACATAAAGTGATATGGACAGAGAGTGGT
This sequence comes from Lippia alba, assembly GCA_037834125.1. Lineage (NCBI taxonomy): Eukaryota > Viridiplantae > Streptophyta > Magnoliopsida > Lamiales > Verbenaceae > Lippia > Lippia alba. The sequence goes on along the minus strand of JBBMKE010240506.1, from coordinate 7,145 downwards.
GTATCAAGAGATAAGAGTAGGAGATATAATGTATCAATAGAGAATAGGATATTGTGTATCAAGATAAAAGTAGGAGATATGGTGTATCAAGAGAATAGGAATAGAGATTGGATAGATTGATATGATTCAATATTTAAGATACACACATTAGAAATAAGATTCTGTTTCGCTTCTTTATTATTTACGTAATATTCCTTTAAGAGTCAAATAGTTTAGGTATCTTTGAATTATTATATATAGTTGGCATTACGTTGTTTTTGTTATCAGCAATAACATTACAATTTTCTCAATCTCTAATTATCTCGAACTCTCTTCTCTCCTTAATTTTTCCACCGGCCGGACGGTCCTCTGGATTATCTTATCTTCTCATCCTCTTATTCTTACGAGCCCCAGACTGCTCTAAAGTCTCTCCGATACGTTTATTCGTATTATTGGTACTTTCATTAAGAGTCACGATGTCCGAGGCAAGTTTTCAAAAATTCCAACAACGAATTGTTGGACAGATGATTTCCCACACCGCGGCGTTGTAACAACTCAATCAAATTTGGCAGAAATTGCAACACGATTTTTCAGTCTACCTTTCACAAGCAGATTCAGATTTGTCTAGTGTGATTCGGTGTGCCGAAACCCATCCAACCTTCAACCCTAATTTGATACCTAAGTTGTGGATTGAGATGCCTGAGTGTGATGGAAACGACCCATTGTGATGGTTTTTTTAGGCCCACGAATACTTCGTGTTCTACGGCTTTCCAGAAGACTCTCGATTCGAAAAGGTTGGTTTGATGCTGGAGGGACCCGTCATTGATTGGTTTCGATGGCGTCAATACAATAACTTAGTGGACTCTTGGCAGGATTTTATAGCAAAGTTTATGAGTCGTTTTGATCCACTGAATGTAGATTATTTTGGATTTTGTAGCAAAGGTACAACAGATGGGATTGGAGACGAGATCGGTTTCGAATTATCAATCGTCATTTGAGAAGTGTATGGTGGAATCTAAGGACATTTCCTCTGTTGACATGGTATCTGAAGAAAATACTCATGCAGTTAAAGATGACCAAACTACAATAGCTCTTAAAAAATGTGTATCATTGTAAAGAAAATTCGAACAATAATGTTTATGTGGGAGCTGAGAATGCAAAGGGAGACGAATCTTATATGGAAAAATAAATTATTAATTATGTGCTTTTGAAAAACACTTCGGAGCAACCAATTTCAAAAGAGCCAACTTTTGTAATTTCAGAAACAACTTCTCTCGGGTCTCTGGATGTCATCTCCTAGGAACCGACGAGCAATATTTTGGTTGTTCCGGAATTACACCTTAAGGACAAGGTGGTTTGTGAAGGACGGGAGAGTGATATGGAGAGAGATATGGTGTATCAAGAGACAAGAGTATGAGATATGGTGTGTCAAGAGATAATAAGAATAGGGATTGGATAGATTGATATAATTCAATTTTAAGATATATAAATTAGAAATAGGATTTTGTTTAGCTTTTCTATTATTTACGTAATATTTCCTTTAAGAGTCAAATAGTTTAGGTATCTTTGAATTATTATATATAGTTGGCATTACGTTGTTTTGGTTATCAACAATAACATTACAATTTTCACAATCTCTAATTATCTCGAACTCTCTTCTCTCAATTTTTCCACCGATCGTACGATCCTCCGGATTATCTTCTCTTCTCACCCCACCCCCTTATTCTTACGACCCCGAGATTGCTTTAAAATCTCATCCCGTACGTTTATTCGTACAAAGTAAATTTCGGTCTATTACAATTTTGCAGATACTTTAGGTTTTTCATACCTTAAAGGAACATAGATCGTTGGCCAAACGAAAATCGTAGAAGAGAAATGCAGCAAACCGTGACCATCATTTAAGCTTTTCATAGCTTCCTGTGTTATATTTCGAGCGATCAAGAAGCTGTATGCATGAGTTAGCAACACAGCTCCAGTAGATGAAACCCATCCATGATTCAAATATTTATCAAATCCAGGGACCTCGTATTCCAGTCTGCTTTTCTCAAGAATGCTTTGCATAGATAAAATACTATTTTCAGAAACTTCCGTACAATTAAAGGTAAAAATGAATTAGCGCATGGATACAAATTTTTTTTCTTTGTTAGAAAGGTGGTGAAATGGTTGAGACAAATATTGTTGGAAAGACACAACCCCTATACCAAGCTTGTAGAGTATGTCGCGGATTACGTTGTCTGATAGCCCGGAAAACACGCCGCTTTCAGACATTTCCGTGAAAATTGTACAGAAAATCGAAGTGTTCGATTCAATAATCGACGTGTTCTTGTGTTGATCCGGAGAATTAACAGCAAATTGGGAAAGTGAACTGATAATCTGTTGTTTTGCTGAGAAAATTAATTGAACTGTTAAACGTGGTGGGGGCGTTGGGGTTGGGGAAAAGGTGCTGTTGCTATTATGATCTGTGTATAATATTGCCCTTTTGGTGCTGAGGGTGTTTTATGATTTTGCTGTTTATTGGAGGCTAGTTTGCATTTAGCTATTATTGGGTTGTCAGTAATTAAAGTAATTATAGCCTATTTCAAAGCTTTACTATAGTATGGGAAAGATAATTATTCTAATTTCTAACCCCACTGCAAATGAATGTAATTATAGGACGATTTTTCTACACTTGTGGTGTAGTCGGTTAAAAATTTAACGAAAATGATACGAGAGGACGTGTTTATATATGTGGTGTAATTGATGGAAATTTAAAGAGAATAACAATGAGAAATGTAATAAAATCATCATTAGTGCAGCGGAATTGGAAAATTTAAGAATGCTTTGCATACATCTCCCCAGTGAAAAAGAATTAGCAAATAATGCTGCATATCCATATGGGTAGAAACTACGTACTATGAGGAATTACGAATTGATCGTTCTCATTAAGTGTACCATAAGCCATGTCATTAACGGTGTTGTAAACAGCAAAGAAGAGTATCTTCATGTAGTCTGGAATATTACTCACAACATTCACATTCCAGAAAAACAAAAAATAAATATCAGAACCAATCTGACTTCATTGCGTTTGTAAAGAGTTAAATGCATCAAAAACCTTGTATTAGTCGAAAGTAGCAATAAGAACCCTATGATAAAAAAAATTCTCATAAAAAACCCTATGATAAAGAACCCTATCAAATTTTTGTTCACCTCACCCTACAATAAGTTTGAGGTATTCTGGACTTGAAATTTCAAATTTACCCTTCAATTTCATTCTTTTTTGTTTTAATATTTTGTCCTTTTTCACATTATTTCCGCATTTTCGTTTTCCTTTATCCCTCATTTATAGTTCATCATCTTCATCTTCTCGGGCTAGCCACCTGGTAAATTTCAAAACAATTTCCATTGATTTTCAATCGCCCCAACCTTGTTCACACAAAAACAGATGCACACACCAAATCATCTTCTCCAGCCTCCTAACACGACCTCAAAATATCCCCAAATCATCTTCTCCAGCCTCCTAACACGACCTCAAAATATCCCCAAATCATCTTCTCCGGCCTCCTAACACGACCTCAACAAATCCCCGCTCCAGAAACGAAACCATATAAATCCTTTTATGATTTTCGTCATTTAAATTAAACAAATTTATTTTCATTTTAAATAAACTTTACGCCTGGTGTTTTTCTTTCACTATTTTTCAATTGCATTCCACAAGATGACCAACAATTTTCTCTCAAATTTTCGCTCTTAAAAAACCACCCTAGATATTCATCCCCAGAAGTGTTTCATGATTCATGTTGATGGATGAGAAGGGGTTATGGTTGGGAGGCGGCGGCGAAAATGGGGTGTCCAACTGTTTTGGTGGTGTTACATATATATATATATACACACACACACAAACACGTTAATATGTTTTAGGAGTACGAAATAACTGCACAAAGCCTAATCCAGCGCGCAATAACCGCTACGAAATAATAGGGAACATGGAACCAGAAACGCATAATCAGGAGGGAGCCGATTCAGAGAGATAAAGCCAATTGGCGACAGACAAGGGAGAGGCAATCAAGGAACATTCCAAACAAACCAGGCAAAACAAAGATTCTAATAGAATCGTATCCGTGATACCACAGACAGAAATGGGCCGAGTAGGGAGCCCAGTGGAATCATGAATATTGGTAAAGGGCCTATTGAGTCACTGACCCCCTTAGTGACAGAACCAACAGCCCAATCCCGAATCCCATTAAAGCTTACCACAACCCGATCGCATCCTTGCAGAACATTACTGAATCTGCAAGCCCCAAGAGCCCTGGGGAATGGAGAATGGATCGAAGACGAATCCCACTTGACAGATGGCGCAAAACTGGGATGACGAAAAATACAAACAACCATGCCATTGAATATGGAGAGGGTTCCAACCGGGCTCGGCCCCTGATGAAAACAATTTTGGAACAACTTTCTCTTTGGAACTAGACCCGGGCGATAAGGATTTGGAAGAGACAGATGATGAACGGGGGGTGACATCCATGATAATGGAAGATAGTACAGCCACGGTTGATGGCGAAGAGAACAACTGGGCCCGACTTTGAGGGCTCTCGGTCTTTTTCCCGTTTAGTATCAATATGAAGATCATATCATGGAATTGTCAAGGGCCGGGGAATGAGGAGTTTAGACGCCACCTCAGAAGTATAATTTCTACTCATCATCCTGATATCCTATTTCTTCTTAAAACTAAAGTTTCGGAAAGCCGGGCGGTGGACATCTCTTACCACCCGGGATTCAGTAACGTCTTTCAAGCACCCACTAACGGGCGTGAGGGAGGAATATGGATACTTTGGAACGATAATAATGTCAAAGTAAATATCTTGGGCGCCACACAACAATCCGTCCATGCACTCTTGGAACACCCACGGGACGAGGCTTGGATTGTGTCTGCATATACGTGAGTCCAATTCTACGGCGGAGGGAGGAGCTTTGGAATGATCTGGACAGTTTTGAGAAAGCTCATGGGTTGCCATGGCTCTTGATGGGTGATTTTAACGAAATCTTGTACCAGAGCGAGAAAAACGGGGAACGTATTGCAGATGCCCGCCGCTGTGAGAGGTTTCAATCCAATCTCTACAGATGCAATCTAATGGACTTGGGAGCTACGGGGCCGAAGTTCACATGGTCTGGAGTAGTAATGGGAGGGATACGTGTCAGGGAGCGTTTGGACAGAGTCATAGCCAGGCAAATTGGACGACGAAATTCCCGGACCATTCTGTGAGAGTGCTACCACGACTACTATAACACCCAACGCGGATGCCACATCCCTCGCACCGTGATCCAAACTCAGCCAAGGAATGGTGCAAGCCTGAATTCGAATCACAGCGAACGAGGATAAACACACACGCTAGGCTAGGCGGACTAGACGACGTAACAAAACATACAGAGTGCGCAGAAGCTGAATAAACGACATAAAACCATAAATAGAGTGCGGAAGCGTCAACATTAAACCAACAACAAGGTGTTTCAACATAAGTACCCACAAATGCCTCACAGGGCCGAATATAATCCTATGCCACACAAGGCCAAATCATCTAAGCCACACAGCGCCAACGGAATATAAAACGGTAATATCCAACAACTGAAAGTAAAGTACATAAGTCTCGAAAGTAAATGCAAAAAAAGAAAATGCAGACTCGAACTAAGACCACGGATGTAGACTCATCCGCCTAGCTCGAAAGAAAGAGACAAACCTGCAACTGAAAAACAAACGGAGGAGGGGGTCAGTCAACTGACTGAGTGAGGGGGCTAACGCACACCCACGTATATAGATATAGAGCAAAGTACAGAACTGAAGGTTGGAATCATGAACCGGGGCTAGGGTTTTGCACACCAAAACAGTTGAAAATACCCAAAATAGATATAAGTTCACAAACAGTTTAGAAAGCACCTATCCCGTTTCACAATTTCCCATACATAACATAACATATGCTCGGCGAGTACGAACTCAGATCCATCACCACCTCAAAACAGACAGAAACAGAAATACATAATCAATCCATCACCACCTCAAAATAGACAGAAACAGAAATACATAATCAAACCCACAAGTGCCCACTCTAGGCCAAAGGCTCAAGAATACCACACCTTTCCTACAGCACAGGTCGCATGAAGGTACCTCAAATGGAACTACGCATAGGTATAATCCTGACGGCCCTTGCCGTACCAGGGGCTCCTTACCCGCAGCTCCTCCGATCCATATACAGAACAGAACAGAACAAAACAGATGCCAATATTTCATGGCCAGACCTCGCTACATATCATATCATATCATATCATACATGTCATAATTTTCCAAAATGGCTTACATATACCAACATACATACTTTCAGAATCCAAAGGTGCATCATAAGATCATAAACATATCATATTCAACACATGCATAGATCATAGTATAGCATACTCACATACAGGGATCATAAAACAGCACATAAAGGTCATAGATCCCGCTATACAAATCCTAAACCTCACCTCGTAGAAGTAGAGTCTGGAGTGTGTAGGGCCAAACACTCAAACCTCAAACCTCGGGCACACCCGGCTCCTCAAACTCTGAAAACAAGACAGACAGAACCAAATTGAGACTCAATATGAACCACAAATGAGGCACGGCGTGCAATGTATGAAAAGAATGAGATATGAGTATGATATGAACAAGTTGATCACATAATATCACCAAATCATGCATTTAAATGAAGTAAAAAGGTTTAACAATGCATTAGGAATCATACCGGATCATGCAAGACATAAACCAACTCAAATAGATTAAAAAATAGCAAAAATACAAGTTAAAACAAGTAACAGAAGCACCGGAAGGGCCATTCCCATGCCCAAAGGAGCCTGGGAACAGTCATTCCCACACAGAGCCTCAGCAGAACTGGGAACGGTCGTTCCCAGTTATAGCTTTGCATGGAAACGGCCGTTTCCATGCTCAGCCGGCAAAACTCACAACCTAGGCCGGAACGGCCGTTCCGACTGGAAGCACAAAACGGGAACGGCCGTTCCCACCCAAAAACTGGGCAGAAACAGATTCTTTTCGGGAAGATGAAGATCTGCAACTTTAGATCTACATCTATTCTTATTTACTCAACAAACTGCACTTTTAGTTTCAGATGACAACACATTTACTCAACAAAGTAAACTTTTAG
>JBBMKE010240396.1:0-14402 GCA_037834125.1 Lippia alba | reverse complement strand
TATTTGATTTGATGTCTTTGACTCAGGTTGTGCCACCTGAGGCGCAGGTGGAGAGTAGGCCTAGGGAGGCCCCAGGTTGTGAGGGGCTAACTGTTGAGGAGAAAGATAAGGCATTTCAATTGATTGAGAACATGTCGGCGTCGCGAAAGTAAGTTTTATTAATTTGACTAAACAGACTTAATGCGTAATTGAAGTGGAAGTTTGTCATGTTTGACGTGGGTAAATCCTAGCTGGCCACGTGTCCAACCGGTGACCCATTGAGAGCCCGCCACGTGATGCGAAAGTCAAAGGAATATAGTCAACGCTGCTACGCGGTCCCTAAGGGCGGCGAAGCCGACCAGAGCCCCCAACGGCCTGGACATCGGCGAATCCTCGACTTGCCTGATGGTCGGGTACTCCGACGAGACTCAGGTGGTCAACCAGTCACCTCAGACATGGGACCCGAACAGCACGCCAAACATTTAATGTTTCTGACATACCGTACGAGCTGGTTGTACAACATTTAATGCCCTGACACCAGTACATGAGACCTTCTTTCTCCCCTTCAGGTATAAATACTCCCTCATTTATGGCATTTACTAAGCTCCTCAAGCGCATTTAAAGTACAGTAACGGCACTCAAGCCTGCTCATTCGACATACTTGAAACTCGATAACTGACTTGAGCGGCGGAGTGCCGACATAGGGAAAAACCCTACCCGTCCCTATTCGGCCTTCAGTTCACGTTTGCTACCATCTTACAGGTCAACCCTACCTCGAGCTTTCCCTCAATACAAATTCGAGTGGTCAAAGTCAACTCCGAGTCGACCTAGTCAGCAAACTGAAAAACGACACGATTATTTTGGCACCATCTGTGGGAAACCGAGGAAAAGCATACCTCATTCAGTGATGACACCACGCAAACGAAACGTGCGAGCGGATGATCATGAAATATTCCATCAACCGAGCAACACTGGAGCCCTAGTCGACCCAGTTTATACTGGGGAAGGGGCAAGTGGGTCGATCGTACCTGCATCGGTAGTCGTCAACACTTTCGAGTTAGACGATTATCTCAAAAAATGCCGACTCGAGGTAACAACTGCAGCGGCCGAGAATAGAGCGCCCGTATTTCCTGAAAAACTAAGGTCTGCTCACCGGTCGCGCCGACTACACACCACCCGCATCCTCGCGGGCCTCCTTCCGCCCAATCCGGGTAAGAGTATGCCCCACCTCCGCCAGGGTATTATGATTACTACTATAGGCCACCCCCACCACCAGGCCCTGGCCAGTGGCAAGGGGCAAGGGGCAGGCCGAGTACAACTTCCATTCGAGGACGTACAACAAAATCAGGAGGCTGACACCAGGCACCGATGCCCTAATAAACGCCCCGTGGTAGAGGACCAAGCCCTCGAGACAGAAAGGCCCCAGCAGAAGAGGGTAGCGAGTGATGGAGCGACTCGAACATAGTTAGTCGCCTCCCAAGAGTAGCGACGGGAACAACCCGTTGTGTTCGACCGCCTTGGAGGCAGGGTAGACCCCGAGCCTTCGAGGAAGGCTAATCGAGGATTCCAGGTCGATTTAGATGACCTCAAGAATCAAATCCCTAAGAGGGATTAGAGGGAGCCAAGGGACCAAACGGCGAACCCGAGACCTTTCAACAACGTACCTAAGATTTTGACATTACTGATGAAGTCGAATCACACATCAACCCTGTCGACTAAGGCAATGACCGGGGGATCCGACATCGCCCGGAGCCTCCTCCTCGACCTCCTGTGCGTAGTCATGGCTATCGGAGCATCCGAAAGCCCGCTCCTCCTTTTCTGACGTGATTCTCCGGGCAATGGTTGAGGATAAAATGCCTGTCAATTTGCCGCAGTATTCCGGAACCTCAGACCCGGAGAGACACGTTGACAGGTTCGAGATAGAGATCAGCACGTTTGGGCACTCCCCTCACGTGCGAGCAAAAATATTCGCCACCACTTTGGTCGGGGCGGCCCAGGACTGATTCTCAAGGCTGTCCCCACGAAGCATTCGAAAATACGACGACCTCATCGATGATTTCGTGGCGCACTTCTCCTCTGTGAAGGGAGACAAGCTTCCTTCGACCTACCTGTACAACATCGTCCAGGGAGAGAGAGAATCACTCAGAGACTTCTTCACTCGGTTCTCCCGAGCAACTGTTCAGGTCGAAATACCGAGCATGGACATGCTTGTGCGAACACTTTATAAAGCCCTAAGGGACAAGGGATGTGCCGACCACATCGTTTGGAAGAATCCGAAATCCATTTCCTGGATACTTGAAATCGTCGGCAACGAGATGAGGCTGGAGGAAATTCGGACCTCAAATCAAAATTCAATTTCGGCCAAGATCGAAGCAGTCCTGACCTCAAGAATCGAGTCGTCCCGATATGAGTCCAGGAGAGAGAAGAGCCGGCTAGAAAAGGGGTCTGGGGGTGGAAAAAAATACTATACCCAGCTAAACTGCCCCATCGACGAGATCTATAACATCGCTCCAAAACACCTCTTTAAGATTCCCAAGCCGATCAGGGAGAAGCCCAAAACCTGTGATTCTCCTAAGTACTGTAATTTCATCGACAGTTAGGCCACAACACCTCCGAGTGCTTCGCCTTGAAGGACGAGATCGAGGACTGATCAAACGAGGTCAACTCCAAGAGTTCGTGAAGAGATTGGAAGAACTGGGCATAAGAGCCGATGAGAGAAGAGAGCAAAGCCCGGGGAGAAATAGGGATACGAAACAGCCGATGGAAAGAGAGCACAACGTCCTCTACCTCGGTCAGATCGACATGATCGCCAGGGGCCTTGCGAGAGAAGATACCAAGTCGGCCAGGAAGAGAACGAGGAGAGAGGCTTAGATAAACTATTACGGGCCTCATGAGGTCTGCGAGATCGACCATAAAGAGAGCTGGATAGATCAGGAGGTTAGCTTTAGCAACAAGGACCTCGTCGGCATGCCACCATGGGAAAGCGAGACGCCTAGTTATCCGATGGTGGTTACGCTCGACGTGGTCAACTACGTTGTATCCAAAACCCTTGTTAACAATGGAAGTTCAGTGAACATTATCTATCTCGTGACTCTCGATCGAATGAATCTAACTAAGAAACTCCGACTCTAACAACTTAAAACTCCTCTAACTGGATTCGGGGACTCAGAGGTTTACCCAAAAGGATGGGTCAAACTGATCACCTCCGTAGGAACACTCCCTAAGAGGGCGACAGTGGAGATCGAGTACCTTGTAGTCGACCAGCCCTCCGCGTATAACATAATTTTTGGCCGACCAGGATTAATCGAGTTTCGAGTGGTGATCTCAACTTATCATCAATTGATTAAACTCCCCACTCCAGGCGGAATAGGCGAGCTAAGGTGCGACGTCCCCATGGCTTGGACGTACTAATCGATCTCCATGGAAAAGGTAAAGCTGTCAGATCAAAGGATCAGTCCGGTACTCGATTTATCCGACGGCAGCGAGGACGAGATCGAGGATTTTGATAGTACTGACCTAGGAGGGCTGGTTAGGCTTTCCATGAGGGCAAACAAAAGATAGAGAAAGGCTGAGAGGAAGGCCCAAGCGGCCGCCCAAGTCGAGTCATCCAGCCAGACTTTCCAAATCGAATTACAACCGGGTCAGGCTGATAAACTCGCCAATGTCGGCGTGGCCGAGCCCGGGAAAGAAAATGAGCAAGTTTTGCTTATCCAATTTCTACAGGACAATGCCGATGTATTTGCATGGAGTGCAAATGACCTCGTGGGACTTCAAATGGACCGACGAATGCGAACAGGCATTCGAGGCATTGAAGAAATACCTCGAATCACCTCCTCTACTAGCCAAGCCGGAGCCTGGAGAGGATCTGTTTCTTTATTTAGCGGTGTCGGAAGATGTGGTCAGTTCAGTGTTGGTCGCCATTAGGGGATGGGAACATATGCCCGTGTACTATGTCAGTAAGATTTTGCACGGCATGGAAACCCGATACCTCGAGATCAAAAAATTCTCCCTCGATTAGGTGCACACTATCCGGAAGCTAAAGCCGTACTTCCAAGCCCATGCCATCACCGTACTCACCGACCAATCCCTCCGACAGGTGATAGACAAACCAGATTGCTTTGGTCGACTGACTAAATGGGCAATCGAGCTAGGGCTGTTCGACCTGTCGTATCAGCCGAGGCTGGCCTACCAAGAGCAAGTGCTAGCCGACTTCCTGATAAAAAAGAAGCCATCACCCCTGCAGACCAAGACTAAGGGCCGTTGGACTCTTTCAGTAGACGACTCATCGACCTCATCTAGGAAAGGAGCGGTCGTATGCCTTAGAAGTGCTGAAGGAGATGAGCTCGACTTTGCTATCTGCCTAAGCTTTCCAGCCACCAACAATGAGGCCGAGTATGAGGCCCTCCTCGCAGGGATGAAAATCGCAAAGGAGCAAGACGTTGAGGACTTAGTCGCGCTCGCCGACTCCCAACTAGTAGCTAGCCAATTCGAGGGCACGTATGAAGCTCGGGAGGAGACCATGACGAAATACCTCGAACAAGTAAAGACTTGGGCCTCCAAATTTAAGTATTTCAGTATAGAGCAGATTCCAAGAGAAGAGAACGAAAGAGCCGACGTCCTGTCAAAAGTCGCAAACGGCCTCAAAGGCACGAGGGATAGATCGATCACCTTCTTCAAAATTTCTACTCGATCGATCGACTTGGGAAGGGCAGACGTGTTCAGCATCGACCAGGCCGAGCCGTGCTGGCTAGACGACTAATGGCCAGAGCAGCAAGCTACACCATCGACCCAGATGGGCTACTATTTAAAATGTCCTTTCGACAACTCGCTAAGCGGTGCCTACGACCGCCCCAAGCTAAAGAGGTTCTCAATGAGGTACATATAGGGTCGTGCGGAATCACGCGGGAGGAAGAATGTTGGCCAAAAAGATCTCTAGAGCCGGCCACTACTGGCCGACCATGGTCAGAGACGTCTTCCACTTCGCCAGAAGATGTCCAAGTTGCCAAAAGCACTCCAATCTCACCCATCAGCATCCAAACGAGATGATCCCCATTGAGATAGCCTGGTCTTTCGACCAGTGGGGAATTGACATAGTGGGACCATTTCCTCTGGCACCTGGACAACGCCGATACGCCATCGTACGTGTGGAATACTTTTCGAAGTGGGTCGAAGCTGAAGCGGTCCACAAGATCACCTTCGCGGGGGTATCCCGCTTTCTCTGGAAAAACATCATGTGTCGATTCGGAATACCCTGGGTTTTGATATACGACAATGGACCACAGTTCCGGAGTCGACAATTCAAGCGATACTGCGTTAGCAAGGGAATAAACCTCCATTTTACCTCAATCGGCCATCCCCAAGCAAACGGCCAGACTGAGGTCACCAACCTCATCATAGTGCAAAACTTGAAGACCAAGCTCGATGAAAGAAAATGAGCCTAGGCAGAAGATCTCGATGGAGTGTTATGGGCATACAAAACCACTCCTCGACCAGTAACTGGAGAAACCCCCTTCTCTATGGTATACGGGTCGGAGGCCATGATACTGTGGAATTAGTTCATCCGACCACTCGAGTGGCCCGATACCAAGTAGATCAAAATCTAGAGAACAAATAGTTCAAGCTGGATACCATAGAAGAGAAAAGAGAACAAGGCTTTCGTCGAATGCAACGATACCGGGCTTCCATAGTGAAGAGCTACAACAAAAACTTAAAGCCTCGACAATTTTGAGTAGGTGATCTAGTCCTCAAAAGAGTCAACGATACCGGGCTTCCATAGTGAATGCAACGATACTGGGACGGACCCTATCGGATAACCAAAGTGGGGAAAAATCAAGCATACTACTTGGTCGAAATGAACGGGAACCCTGTGCCATGGTCGTGGAACGCCCACAACCTTAGAAAGTTTTACGTGTGAAGCCTTGTAATAGCCAAGTTGTTTTGATCCTATTTTATCAATAAAGTCCCATTCAAAGTACTCGACTATCATGCTCTTTCTTTTGAGTTAAATAGTTTGGATATTTAGATTTTGGTCGACTTAAACATGTTGAATTCTTCGATTAAAAAGTCCAAACGAGCATGCTATAAAACAGTTAACTCGTGTAAATCGAATGAAAACTTTAACGAAAGAAACTGGATTAATGATAAAAGGTCGCTCAACTAGTTACAAATTTGGATTTTCCACGATGGGAGCACTCGTCGGCCACCCCAGGTTGACTATGGGCTAACAAAAGTAGGCCTATAGCCCTTTGGAATTTTCATACAGGAGCAAAGACCAGCTACCCCGAGTCGGTACTTGACAACAAAAAACAATAAAAATAAAAATCTATTTATTGCTATCAGTCGACATCTTCATCCGACAACTCGACAAATTCCTCCGCTCTCTTGTCCTCATCTCCTCCATCTTCTCCCTCGGCCTCCTCGCTCGCCTCTTCCCTCGTCATGTCGATGATTTGGACCCTCTCGTTAGGAAACAGGGCCTTGAAGATCACGCTCTGGTCGAGCAAACTCAGGTCGGCAGAGGAGGGCATCTTCATGACATCAACCGGCTTCTTCGCACAGAGAGCTTTAGACAGAGTGATAGCGAATCCGAACTCATGGGTCAAGGCGTCAATGGCCGGCATTTCATCTACCTCTGCAGGTCGAAGCAGCCGAGGATCCGGGCATCTCATTCCAACAATGGCCCGATCATAATCTTCCGAGAGACCGGCGGCAAGACACTGAGCTAAGCATAGGTCGAATCCCTCTTTATAGTCAGAGATGCCGAATGGGATGGTCGAATGTTTGAAAGCCGGAGAGCACATGAACCGGATATGCCATAACGCTCGGATTGGGTGACTATGCCCTCCACCTGGTTCCGGAAGTACTCGATAGTCTATCGAGCACCCACAAACTTCCCGGACCTCTCACCGTTGTCGAAGGTCTCCGCCAACTTCACCGGGTGCGCATCAAGCTACTCGTGAACCTTGAGCAACTCATTCATGTTGCCATCCCTCTCCAGCTTTATCTCAACTAAAGCTTTCTCCGCCGTCTCCTTGGCCTTCTCCACTGACTTCAGATGCAGACCGGCCTGCACCCTCGCTGACTCGAGGTCCTCGACCTCCTTCTTTAAGCTCTCAATCTCCCTCCGCAAGGGCTCCATGTTCGACTCCACCGACGCCTGATATTACAGACAAGCTCGGCCTTCATGATAAATCTGAGCCCGTCGACCCAGATGATAGATGTCCTGCACCAGCTGCACGACAGAGGGAAAGTCGGTAAAAATGATCCAATACTTAACAAGATAAACGTGAGAAAACTGTTACGCTTACCCCAAAATCCCTCACGGCCACCGTCATCTCGATGTCGAGGTCGGAGTGATGTCACCTTGTTTGATAGTCGCCGGAGTTTAGCAACTCTGGTATCAAGCCCCTGTCAGTAGGTTGTCACGAGGAGTTGTGCTCACTCGGCGAGGGCGACAATCCTGCGTGGTCAAGCTCAATCCACCGGGAAAGTGAGGGTCGGATATCTTGAGCATCTTCATAAAGGTCGTATTATCCTCCTCGTTGGCAGCATATTGCGAATCGCCACTCCGCCTGACCGCCTCATTGGAAAAGGGGGCCGGAGACTTCTAGGTGGCAGATGGAGTCGAGGGCAACGGGCCGATGTGCTCCTTCGAGTGACTTCCCCCCGCCGCGCTTGTACCTCGATTAGTCCGAACCGGCGGAGAAGTCTGATGCTGCGGGGTCTTGTCCTTATGGTCCTTCTTCTTTGCCGCGTGTTCGACCACCGCCTTATCTTTTCTCTTAGGAGGGGGTTGTGGTCGAATCGAACCACCCGCTTCCTGATTCGGCGAGCAATAGTTACTTGCCCGGGGGTTGCCCCTCGGAGAGGCCGATCTTTCGGGGCGGCCGGAGTTTTATGAGGGGTCGCCGCCTCAGCCGCCTTTGCCATCTCGATGTACCTTTTCTCTTCATCGTAACCTTTCTGCAGAAACGCCAACCTCGACATAATGATCCGATCTGCAATAAAGAAAAAGAAGACACATCAGATATAGTTGAAAAGAACGAGCAAACAGAAGATGCTGATAATGACAAATATTAAACATGTATGTCGGTCCATCTTCGACCAACCAATTGTACCGGGTATGAATCTGGTACTCGGCACTCTCAGTGCCAGTCCAAAGTTGATTAAAACCTGCTATTATATCAACCTCTTACAATCGAACAGGCCGATGTCTCTCAAGTCGCTTATAAAGGTATTTCCCCAACGCGGCGTCCCCTGGGAAAGAGTTGGTGAAGGGCGCCAACACCAAGATGTGCGGCTTAACCCAGGCCAGCCGATCGGGCTCTCCACATATACAAATTGCTTCTTCCAATTAGGGTCGTTTGAGGTAGTCGGTGATGTCGTGAGCTTACTCTTGCTCTTATATGCCAATTGAAGAAAGCCATAACCCGACAATGACTCCTTCCCGGTCACGCTCGCCTTAAACAAGTCATCGAGTACGCCAGTCAGAGGCAGCCCAAAGTAATTCATCAAAACCCTCATTCGTTGACCATGGCGTGAGCATTTGGCATCAGTTGCAACGGGTAGATGTTTAAGTGATTGAACAGGTCAACCAAATCGGCCTCAATGGGTACTCAGAATCCGTTCTGCACCATCTTCCAATTCACAGTTATGCAATTGGGGGGAGGGTCGGTCAATCTCTGCCCAAGTTTGGGTCGAATTACCCGATAACCAACGTGCTCCACGTCCTCTCCAAAAAGTATATCTTTTAGATCGGCGAACATTTTAGCCGTAATCTTGCAGGGGACTTGGCGAGGATCATTCTCTAACACCTCAATCGGTGACTTCGCCCCTGGTGGAATATATATGCCCTCTTCTCCTGCCTCTTGTCTATTCAAGGTGGATGGTTCCGCCTCCATCTCAACCTCTTCGAGCACCTACTCCTCTTCCATGATCGGCCTTGTCACCCCTAAATTCATCCCTACGGGGTATATCATTGAAACCGGCTCGGCTTGTACGACCGGTGATGTCGACTGCATATCCCCAGAATCTTCGGTGTTCCGGTCACGTCCACCGCCCTATCTAGCTCTTGTCTCATTTCGGTTGACCCTACTCTATCGAAATTCGAAGAGTCCGAAGTGTCAGAATCTGAGCTGGAGCCACGGAGTTCCTAGTCAGGGCTCTTCCTAGGACGTTCCGCGTCACTCGACATCCACGAGCTCGATGAGTTCGAAGCAGACATCCCACGACTCGAGCAAATTTGTAGCTCAAACTTATCCCTAGCCGCCCTTGAAATAATGGCCAAGGTCTTTGTCAGGGATGGTCAAGCACGAGCCGAGATGGGGTACTACTTACTCGCTCACGCACTCTCGCAAATTTATAAAAGAAAAAAAATACTCAAAATAAACTAATCGAAAAGTTTGAGAAAGTTTTGACTTACCAAGGATTAAAATCATTCGAAGAGTTCGACGTCCGAAATTGCCTTGCAGAAATAATGGGATTATTCGAAATTCTCGACTAGCTCCGATCTCTCTCTTGTGCAAAGTAGTAAGAACGAATGAAAGCCTAAGGGCTTTATATAGGCGGTCAATGGACGGGAATACCGAATACGAAACGTCGAGTCAATTAATGCGGGACCCGTCGTGTCAGAGCAAAAGGCGCCAGCCACTTGTCACGTTGCGCACGTCTTTTCGGGAGCTAATGACGTGGGTAAATCCTAGCTAGCCACGTGTCCAACCGGTGACCCATTGAGAGCCGCCACGTGGTGCGAAAGTCAAAGGAATATAGTCAACGCTGCTACGCGGTCCCTGAGGGCGGTGAAGCCGACTAGAGCCCCCAACAGCCTGGACGTCGGCGAATCCTCGACCTGCCTGATGGTCGGGTACTCCGATGAGACTCGGGTGGTCGAACAATCACCTCGGTAGTCGAAACTATTTGGACCTCAGACATGGGACACGCACATCACGCCAAATATTTAAGTTTCTGACATACCGTACGGGGTGGTTGTACAATATTTAATGCCCTGACACCAGTACATGGGACATTCTCTCTCCCCTTCAGGTATAAATACTCCCTCATTTATGGCATTTACTAAGCTCCTTAAGCGCATTTAAAGCACATTAACTACACTCAAGCCTGCTCATTCGACGTACTTAAAACTCGATAACTAACTTGAGCGTGGGAGTGCCGACATAGGAAAAAACCCTACCCGTCCCTATTCGGCCTTCAGTTCACGTTTGCTACCATCTTACAGATTAATCCTACCTCGAGCTTCCCCTCAATACAAATTCGAGTGGTCAAAGTCAACTCCGAGTCGACCTAGTCAGTAAATCGAAAAATGACACGATCAATGTTAAACAATATCAATGCGTAATTGAAGTGGAAATTTTTCCTGTTATACAGGGTTAATGCGTAGTTGGAATGGGAGTTTGTCCAGTCAAACTATTTTTAATGTGTAACTGAAATGAGAGTTTGTCCAGTTAAACACGTTTAATGTGTAGTTGACTGACATGTGTTTATTTTTTTATTATAACTTTTTGCAGTGGAAAAATTGTGTATGATAATGATTCCATATTTGTTTCGTTGAAGATCTACGTGATCTAGTCATAGGAAAAGATAGCAGTATCAACATCGTTTTAGCTTATTCCGTGGTGATGTCAAGCCCTAATTACATAAGGCCGAAATTCCACCATGTGCATTTTGTCAACCCGCTTGTGTCACGTGATTTTATTTAGAAGTTGAGGATCAGGGTAAAAGGGAAAACAAAGATGAGGTTTGTTCCTTACATACCGGTATCTGCGATCAACTATTTTGTCTAGCAGTGTTATATCCATGAATCGTTATATTGTTTTCCAAATATTGACAAATAAGCACTGGCATTTGTTGGTGTATGAGACCGCTGCACAACGCTTCAGTCACTACAAATCTCTGGCTACACCAACAGCTAATGAGGATACCGATTTGTACTCTGATTTTTTGTGGAAGTTATGGATTAAGAACCAAGTTGTATCTCCTTCCAAACAAAGAGAATTGGTCCAAGGTCGAATGAGACTATAGGAGAAGGGGATCAATGACTGTGGCGTATTAATTTGACTCTATGGTGAGAAGTTTGTTCGAGACAGTGCAGCTTTCCATACATATGCCGAGACAGTAAGTATCGTCGAGTACCGATTTAAGTTGGTCAATGTTTTTATGAGTAGATCTGCTCTATTTAAGTAAATGTTGTTGAATACTCAGTCCGATATTTTGATAACTTCTTGAAATCTTTGAATTTGCATCAATTTTTTTTAATTTTATTTAATTGTTTGATCCTGTTTCCATTCATTTTAATTCTTAGTTGAAGTGGGAGTATGCCAGTTAAACAGGGTTAATGCGTAATTGAAGTGGGAGTTTGTTCAGTTAAACAGGGTTAATGCGTAATTGAAGTGAGAGTTTGTCCAGTTAAACAGGGTTAATGTGTAATTGAAGTGAGAGTTTGTCCAGTTAAATAGGCTTAGTGCGTAATTGGAGTAGGACTTTGTCCAGTTAAACAGACTTGGTGCGTAATTAGAGTGGGACTTCGTCCAGTTAAACTATATTAATGCGCAATTGAAGTGGGAGTTTGTCTAGTTAAACAGGGTTAATGCGTAATTAAAGTGGGAGTTTGTCCAGTTAAACAGGCTTAGTGCGTAATTAGAGTGGGACTTTGTCCAGTTAAACATGCTTAGTGAGTAATTGGAGTGGGACTTTGTCCAATTAAACTGTATTAATGCGTAACTGAAGTGGGAGTTTGTCCAGTTAAACAGACTTAATGCGTAATTGGAGTGGGACTTTATCACTTAAACAGGCTTAGTGTGTAATTGGAGTGGGACTTTGTCCGGTTAAACTATATTAATGCGTAATTGAAGTGGGAGTTTGTCTAGTTAAACAGGGTTAATGCGTAATTGGAGTGGAAGTTTGTCCAGTTAAACAGGGTTAACGCGTAATTGGAGTGGGACTTTGTCCAGGTAAACAGGCTTAGTGCGTAATTGGAGTGGTACTTTGTCCAGTTAAACTATATTAATGCGTAATTGAAGTGGGAGTTTGTCCAGTTAAACTATATTAATGTGTAATTGAAGTGGGACTTTGTCTGGTAAAACAGGCTTAATGCGTAATTGGACAAGAACATTACCATACTCGTACTCAATATTGATTGATTATCCTAAGTGTGATGTTGTGGACAAGAACATTATTGTAATCTATCAATCTTGAGAATCATTATTGTAATGTTCTTATCCACAACATCATGCTTAGGACAATCTATCAATTTTGAGTACGAGTATGGTAATGTTCTTGTCCACAACATCATGCTTAGGATAATCTATCAATCTTGAGTATGAGTATGGTAATATTCTTGTCCACAACATCATGCTTAGGATGATCTATCAATCTTGAGTATGAGTATGGTAATGTTCTTGTCTACAACATCATGCTTAGGATAATCTATCAATCTTGAGAATCATTAACTAGAGAAAGTCCCACTCCAATTCCGCATAACCCTGTTTAACTGGACAAAGTCCCACTCCAATTACGTACTAAGTCTGTTTAACTGAACAAACTCCCACTTCAATTATGCACTAAGCCAGATTTAAACAAATAACATATATAAAATAGGGAAATATATACATATTGAATAATAATACACTTATTTGTTTCAAAAAAAAATAACAAATAACAAATAGAACAACAGTCAGATATAAAGCAGACTCGCACTTCAAAGACATAGCATCCTGCCAGGTCCAACATCACCCCAACGAAGGAATTGGCCAATCTCACTTTCTGCTAGAAAACAAATCACAGCAACATGATCAGAGACCAGAATACAACTACAAACTGAGCAGTGTATAAACAGTCAGATTGACACAGGTGCGCGGCATGTTCTTTTGCTATGGCCAGACCTGTTACATGATGAGCACACTGTATTAGCTTTGACGACCTGCGACGGGAACCTTTTTCTCTTCGGATGATTAGGCTGAGGCCTCACATTCGGCGACATTTTCTGAACATGTACACTTGACTCCATGTCGGCATTTGGAACAGGGTAAACAATATTTTCATATGTTTTTTTATACATTTCCGTCGAATAAGTTTCATCACAGAAATCGTATACCGACCACCTTTTCTTGTCAATGCACGCACAAGCATGCTTGCATGGAAGCCTTAACATCTGCCAGTAATTACAGGAACATTCGCACGTGTCAAGGTCTACGGTGTGCCGGAGTTCCCCTTCGGACAACTCAAATGTCACTGAGTCCGCTTTATCGACACTCAAAGGTCTCCCCTCTTCAAATGCCGCCTTAACCATTATCTCTATATCCAGACAAAGGTGCGTACTCCATTGAAGACATTCCTCCCATCTATTAGACATCATGGTCATTATCTGCTTCCTTATTTGGTCAATCAACGCTACAATTAGAAGTGCTCTCGCATCCTTCACCCAATTGTTCCAACACTCTACAATGTTGTTATTGATGATACCATATCGATTGTCGAGAAACAATTAATTGACCCAATTTTCAGGATGAGAATTATCTATGAAGTCTTTGGCCAAAGGCATTGATTTAAGAATTTTATCAATGAGCAAAGAGTACTCAGCCCTAGTAGAAGCATAAGTGGCAGCATTGAAAACAGTGGTCCAATGTTTTTTGTTGTGTTTGGGATAATGCTTTCTAAGGACTTGAGTTATGAAGTTGTCCACCAAATGTCTGAGGCAGTAGACATGTTTAGATCTTGGAAATACGTTTGACACATGTTTAAGAAGTCCCGAATGCCGGTCGGAGAAGAACGTGTATTGTCTAAAATCACAGAGAACAGGCTGACTTTCAAGAGCATGCCTCAATTTCTCACAGAACCATCCCCAATTCACATCATTCTCTAAGCCAACGACGACATACGCTATTGTAAACAACTGATTGTTCCCGTCCTTCGCTGTCGTACAAAGCAAATGACCTTTGTATTTGCTCTTGATGTGAGTGTCGTCCAGGAAAATTACTTTCCTACATCCTCTAAGAAATCCAACCACACATGCATTCAAAGCCATAAACAAACGGTCAAACCTATTTTCCGGTTGTTTGGTCTCCAAATCACAGATGCTGCCGGGATTAGATCGTCTCACAACATCCACATACCACTATAGTCGGTTATAGGAGCCAACATCAGAACCGTGAATTTCATGCAAAGCAATATCCTTCCCCATCCACGCAATATGGTATGCAATTTTCACATTGTACTCTTTTAGGATGAAAGGAACTATATCTTTAGGCCGAAATTGATGATTGGCCATGAGTTGAGACTTTATTACACTCGCAACCCAATTTGAATCGGCATTGGGGTGTGTCCTCTTATTTGTCACAGTTTCCAGACCACATACATGGTTTCCAGTTAGCTTTCTTATGGCAAACTCACCATCTCTCTTACAAAAAGAG
>JBBMKE010240286.1:0-14405 GCA_037834125.1 Lippia alba | reverse complement strand
TGTTTTCTATCCTTGGGCATATTTGGTTATTTGTTTATTGGGCTTTTGGAGAGGAGTCTTAATTTTCGCTGCGTACACTACGATTTTGGTGTATCCCTTTCGTAACATATTCAACCTCAGAAAGGCATTGCTTCGATTATATTCATACAAAGCCAAATAGGTAAGCTGCCAACACATTAATTTAGAGGTTGCTTTCAAAATTATATGCAACAAAACGACATAACCAACATAAAAACATATCATTGGGGGCTTTACCTGGCAAACATTGCTGTAGGTAGTCGAACTACGACTTCAACCCTTCGAAACAAAACAGAAAATACGATCAAATTACATCAATTTGACTTAGAGAGAACGCAAATTCAGCAGAAAAACTACCAAAATTCAAACGAAAACAAAAACCCATCTGCATAATGTAAGTAGAAGCAAAGCCCAGACCCATTTCAACAAAAAGAAATCTTTCTTAAAAAAAATATCAAAATCTAAAAGAATCATCAGATAAAAAGAAAACCTTTGTTGTGTGCATAATATGGATGGAGATTAAGTGTACACTTATGGCACTGAGACATTAGAGTTGTCTCGAGCTCCAAGAATATGAGATTAAGAACCGAGATTTCCCGGTAAGACCCATCGAAAACGGGAGAAATATTGGGAGAGAGAGAAAACAGAGTTTAGGGTTGGAAATTGTAAATTCTTATTGCTTACCATAAACGTTTAACGTGACTAAATATATCTTAAACCTAGGATGGCTCTCAAAATAACTCAGACTTCTCCAATCACGTAACTACCATACGAAATGCTGAAATAAATCCCATCAAAACTAAATATTGAAGCTTATCCAATTCCTATTCTCTCTTGATATCCCACATGATATTTTGAATCTCCATCTTGATATGTATTATGATACATATCTCCATCCATATCACTCTCTCGCCCTTCACAAACGACCTTATCCTCAAGGTGAAACTTGGGAACAACCCGTCGAACAGGGCCCACCGGTTCTCATAAGGTTGTGGCAAGAGATCAAGGTGGAGGTATTTCGGAAATTGCAGCAGTTGGTTCTTTCGGAACTGACCACGCCGGAGTTGTCTCTGAAACTACACAAGTGGACTCTTGCAAGAGTGGCGGCTCAGAACTTGGATGGGAAAAGACAATTGAAACGAAATTTGGAATGACCTGTTCTTCCACAGATTCATTGTTGTTCGAATGTTCTGGACAATGATCGACAGCCATTAGAGGTTGGTCAACTGCAATTGCATTAAGATTCTCTTCCACTAGCGTGTCAACAGAGAAACAGTGTTAGGTATCTCAATCCCCAACTAAGTTATCGAATTAGGTTGAAGGTTGGGCGGCCTTCGACACACGGAATCACACTGGATGATTTCGAAGCTGCTGGTGATTTCTCCGTTCGCGAAAGGTAGATTGACAAGTCGTGTTGCAATTTCTGCATGGATTGAGTGAGTTGTTCAACGCCGCAGTGTGGGAAATCATTTGTCCAAGCACTTGTTGTTGGACTGTTCGAAAACGTGTCGTGCTAACGAATCCAGCCATGATCGAAACGCAATGGAAGCACTTATCGCACTGAGACGTTAGAGCTATCTCGAGCTCCAAGAAATTGAGATTGAGAACCGAGATTTCCTAGTAAGACCCACCGAAAACGGGAGAAATATTAGGTTGAGAGAGAAAACAGAGTTTAGGGTTGAAAATTGTAAATTTTTATTGCTTACTGTAAATGTGACTAACAATATATAAACGTAAAGACATCCTAGACCTAGAAGGACTCTCAAAATAACTCAAACTTCTCCTATCACGTAACTACCATACCAAGTGCTGAAATAAATCCTATCGAAACTAAATATTGAAGCTTATCTAATTCCTATTATCTCTTGATATCCCACGTGATATTCTGCATCTCCATCTTGATATCTCTTCTGATACACCATATCTCCATCCATATCAGTGCAAAGGATGAGTGGGGAATAGCTAGTGATGACTGTGACGCATAAATCTTTCCTCTTGTCCCATGAGTTTAGGCTGTCTTCTGGCTGATCTTCCAGAAGATTAAAGATTATTACAGTCAAAGAAACACTCATCTTCTTTATTAATCGAAACTCTACTTCATTTTTAACTGCATATCAGCTTGAATGACAAAAGAATAGAAATTGTTGTTCGTCTAAGAATTGAAATTCACAACGAAATCAAAGCAGGAATGGGAATTGAATCAAAATGCGGACAAAATGTCAAAATAGAGTACTTTGGGTCTTTGTCTGAGAGGCACGTGAGACTTTGAGGGGAAACACGTGAGTTTTGAGAATTATTTTCCAATTTGGCCAAATTTACACCGGTTTTGGCTGTAATTCGGTCTCTTTTATTATTCTCCTTCTTGCTTTTGATGTGTTGAGCGAACTACATAGGACCATATTAGTAGAGTTCGAATATCATATCTACATAACGTAATTCAATTGGTTCCGGATGAACAAATTTACTATAAGACGTAAGGTTGAATTTTCATAATTTGCAGTGCGTGAGCTTTATCCTTAAGTCTAATATAGACTTTGAGAGTGGACTCTGATCGTGTCGATTTTCGGGCACGCTGACTAGGTCTACACGGAGCCGACTAATCACTTGAGAATTTATATGTTGGGGAATGCTCGAACGTTGTTCGACCTGAAAGATGGAAGCAAACGTGAACTGAAGGCCGAACAGGGACAGGTAGGATTTTTTTCCTATGTCGGCACTCCGACGCTCAAGTCAGTATTTGAGTAGTGGATACGTCGATTAAGTAGACTTAAGCGCAATAAATGTGCATGGTAAATGACATAAATGAGGGGGTATTTATACCTGATGGGGTGATAGGGACATCTCTGTACTGGTGTTAGAGCGTTTAATGCTGCCCAACTACCTCGTACGATATGTCAGAAGCATTTAATGTTGGGCGTGCGCTGAGGGTCCCACCTTCCTGGTCGAACTTTGTTCGACTATGCGAGGAAACAGTCGGCCTATGGTTTAGTTGAATCGGGTCATCCGATTGGTGTACCTTGGTCGAACAGACATCGATCACTTACCCCTTAGGTCGGTCGATTCGCATAGTGCGGACTACATTACATCATTGACCAGCTTTGTGACATCCCGGAGCGCAAGACGCCACATTCCCCGCACCAAAGCCCGGCACATGCGACGAAATAGAAATCTCGCATATGCGCCAAGCCTCGACGAACGGCAGACAAGCAAAACACTCCTAGGCTAGGCGGTCTAGACCCTCAAACCCTCAGAGCGCGCAATAAACAACAAACCAAATTGCGGAAGCATCAGGATCAACAAACACACATGCAATGGCTACGGGCCGGCAAAATTTAAACATTCGAGTGATGTAAGATTGGGCACCTCAGGCCTCTTTTCCATACATACATATTTCAACGATGGCAAACTAAAATTATACTAACATGCTTACAAAATTCGCAACATAAACTTATACAAAAGGAGAAATTATATTAAGATACAATGCAAAATGCAAAGACTCCACCTAGACTCGAACGACAAAACCCGAATAACAAGACTCGAAAGACAACGCCGCCTAGCCAACCAACAACCTGTACCTACAACTCAAATAACCAAAAAGGGGGAAAAACAAACAACGAAGAGGGGTCAGTCCTAAAGCTGGTGAGGGGGCTAACCCACACACGCGTACATATAACTAAGAGCAAAGCATAGCAAAATTAATACTGATTCATGAACCGGGGCATGGTTTTTGCACTCCAAAATAATTTAAGTCCCGTGATATTATATATATAGAAAAGGGTTAGGCCAAAGGCCAAAATAACCAAATTTTAGTAATTATGAATCCATGCCCATTTCACGAATCAAGTTCAAACCCACACACACATGACTTGGCGAGCACGAGCCTCCAACTCTCCTTACTCCATTGTCAAAAATACAAAACACACACAAAATCGAATCACACAAACATACCTCCACATACTTCATTGATGGAAGGGCCGACCAACCCTAACCATCCACACTAATATGTAGTTTCGCGACACTCACTTCCCAAGGACTCTGTCCCCCACCTTCCTCCCGATGGGTTCTGGGTTCATCCTATTAAATTGGAGAACGTACTAGGGACTACCCGACGACCCGCTACCGTCCCGGGTCTCCTTTCGTAACGAGTCTCCGGGGCCCGGTTCCAACACACTTATATGGCCCGGTTCCAACACACTTATACTCTCTATTAAAACACTCGCCATTTACAAAAGTTCCAATGTACTCACACACAACAACTCTTTTCAAAATCAAACAAACGAAAATAGTTTACGTATACATAAAAGAATTTTCCAACCGCTTCATTACAAATGGGCCAATTCCCACAAAATACATATTCATAACACATATTTACTTACATATATATAAGTCACATGTGGGCTTAAAACACATTTAGGGTTGTAGGTCGAATTAACTAAAAGAAACAAAACCTCACCTTTGACGAACACACCAACCCAAATGAAGAGACCGCCTCCTCGACCAACAAACGAACCTAAAGACAAAACAAAGGACAAAAGACAAACTTAGACTCAACATGAACCAATTAAACGCTCGGCCTATGCTTATGAATGCAAATGATGCATAACAATGCAACAAGGAAAGCACCTAGGTCAAATGAATGTACCAAAGTCATAACAAAGCACAAATCAAATATTTCACATTAGACAAAACCACGGACTTCATATAATAGGCATAAGATATCAAGTAACAAATTCAAAAATCATACATTGCATACAAGAAGCAAGGAAGTCACAATCAAGGCAAACAAATCAAGTATGAAGTCACACGAGTGCATAAGAGAGCATATAGGGCACATTCGGTATCACATTGCATATAAGAGCCTCACATTCTCATAATAACTTCAAAAAAAAGCATATAATACATAATACATGAAGTACACAATCCACACATATCACATAAGGATCAAGGAAGCATCAAACAAGGTATGCAAGCAAGGCACAAAGTCATTTAAGCATATAGAGAGCATATCGCGCACGTTCGATTAAACCTAACACATCTCAAAACCACAAAGGCCATAATTCACACATAAAACTCTCAACACATCACACAACATGTTAGAAAGCTTAGGAGTCATATTGGGGGTGGAAAAGACGAATATAAGCAACAAAAAGTGAAAAAAACGACATAACAAACAAACCGGTGGCAATTCCTCATCCCAATGACCGTTGGGACTCAAGCCTTGGTTTCCAACGGTCGTTGATCCCTTACAGTATCTCCCTACTATTCAGGGCCAAACCAACAACGACCGGCCAAAAGTTGGTTTTTCAAGCACAAACCGATCAAGACAAGTTTTGGGCAAGCTCCAACACTTCAAACTCACTCCTAACAACATTCTAATGTTAATAACTCATGCATAAACTTTCAAGGTATCAATTAGCATCAAATAAATGAAATGTCAAGCCCAAAGTCACCAAGATATGCTCAAAACCGCATAAAAGGCCTCAACCGACAAAGCTTTCAATCAAGCAAGCATACATGAACCAAATAAGCAACTTCTTGTCACCACATTTCACAAATTCACATCCTCACACATAATAAAACTCCTATACAAGAAAGGAGACAAAGGGGATAAGGGGATCAAAGTGCATTCTCATGCCAAAACTCACATTCATGCATAAAACATACACTTATGCATATATAACATTCAAGCATGCACAAAGGAGTTCCAAAACCAAATTCTCCAATCCACAAGGCATCAAAACTAACCTAATCACATTTTAACACTCAATTATCAAATTTGGGGTGAAGGGGATAAGTGATCAAGCCAAAACACCAAGCCAAAACTAACATACAAGTCATATATCATCATATATGCACATATATCATACTTTGCACTCATGCTTCAAGTTCTCAAGCTTAATCCAATAAACCCATCAAAACTATAACTCCCAAAGACACCCCAAACCATATACCAAGCCATTAGGACAAAGATATCACAAGCACATGCATCAAAAGTCATCAAGAAGACACAAGAAAGTAATAGAAGTCATGGAAACACAATCATCAACAATTTCCCCCAAACCCTTGATTTCTCCCCAAATTCAAACTCATGCTTCCCAACCCAATCAACAAGAGATATATAAATACAAAGAAGCACAGAGAAGAGAGGAATCTAAAATTGAGCTTACCTTGAAGTGGAAGTGGAAGATGAAGTGGATTCTTGAGCTTATGGAAGCAACAATGGAGTTTGGAGCCTTGGAACTTCTCTTCTTCTTTCCTCCTCCCTTGATTTTGGTTTTTGGCTGATGGAAATGAGAGGGAGAGAGATATTTTTGGGTAAAAAGTCTTAAGAAGTCAACAAAAAAAATTGGTATAAGTCTTGGGTCTCATACTAGGGTTTTAAGGGTGTTTTAGGTGTACGCGGGGCAAAATTCGGTCGTTTAAGGGTCGAAATGAGGTTGGAAAAATATGGGGCTAGGCTCATTGAATCCAAGTCGTCGACTCGAGTTCAATGAAGGTGTCGGAACTCGAATCCGAGTTCCCTAGCTTAAGAAACGAATCACGGAACACGAGGTGTGCTAATACGTGTTAGCTCCTTTCGATCCCTAAAAGCCCCGTTGACTTCGAACGGTCAATAAGCACAACTAAAGAACCCAAAAACACTCAACGAGCACATAAACACGTACAAGACACGTAAAATGCACTCACGGCAAAAGATCATGAAAACCAAAAATTATAACGCGCACATAAGGTCACGTACGAAAGCATGGAAATTCAATCATTCAATTAGGTCAAGTAGTGTCAAGTAATTGATTTAAATCACATAAGGAGCATATAATCACATTATTAAATAATTAATAGCGCAAATAACACTCTCGTGGCGCGTACCTGGAAAGCCGAAAAGTCGGGCTGTCACAAGCTTACTTTGACTTTCGGGGACACGTGGTGGCCTCACATTAGCTGCATGTGTGGCACATGGCATATTCGGATTGGCCCTCGTCACTAACCCCCAAAAAGGCATATGGGACGGGACACGTGGCAGACGCCTTTTGAATTAAAGTGGTGGGTCCCTTGGTAATCATTGCGACGGTTCATCTTTGGTTTTCCCGCCCAATGACTCCTTATAAAAGGGCCTCATCATCATTCATTCATACTTCTTACTTTTGCCTGAAAAAGAGGTCGGACGGATCGAGTTGGCTGAGCAGTTCAAGTTTACATTAGCTTTCAAGGAGTTAGGAAGTCGAATCTTTCGAGTCTCAGCAGACTTATAGTAAGTCCATTATACTCATCTTTTTTGATCCTTTTATTCTCACACTCTCTTCCTAATTTTGTTTCACATGAGTGCGTGAGCGAGAGTAGTACCCTATCTCGGCTCGTGCTCGGCCATCTCTGACATAGACCTTGACAATTATTTCGAGGATGAAGATGGATAAGTCAGCATTACAACTTGCTCGAGCAGTGGGATGTCTGCTTCAAACTCATCAAGATCGTGGATGTCGAGTGACGCTAAGCGTATTAGAGAAGACCCCATACAGAAACTCAACAACTCAGACTCAGATACTTCAAGCTCGGATCAAGTGGCATCGACTCAATCGAGGCAGGCCTTAGAAAGGATTGTCAGTATAACCGTTGGACTCAAGAGATAGACATTCCACTTCCCCAGCTTTACAGGTCGAGCCGATATCGGTTATTCATCCAGTAGGGATGTTTGTCCGACCGGAAAAGTCGAGTGAGGAGGAAGAAGAAGAGGCTGTGCCATCCACCTCGGGCCAACAAGAGGCCGATGACTTGAGTGGAGGTATTTGCATTCCGGCCTAAGTCACCACTCGGGGTGTTAGAGAATGACTCTAAGGAGGTCCCGTGCAAAATAACGGCCAAAATGTTTGCCGAGTTGAGAGACATGTTATTCGGAGGGGATGTAGAGCACATAGGGTATCGGGTCATCCGACCTAAGCTGGACTAAAGACTAACCGACCCACCCGAGAACTGCATCATGGTGAACTGGAAGATGGTGCAGAATGGCTTCAAGATTTCACTTGCAGAGGATATGCTTGACCTTTTCAACTATCTCAACATATGCCCGGTCCAGTTGATGCCGAACGCCCATGCGATGATTAATGGGATTCGAGTACTGATAAAGTATTTTGGTTTGCCTATGGTCGGGGTAGCCGAGGACTTATTCAAGGCCAGTGTAACGAGCGAAAAGTCTGGCTCAGGCTACGGGTTTGTTTAACTGGCTTTCAAAAACAAGCATAAGATCATCACATCGCTGACCACTTCCAACGGTCCTCACTGGAAGAAGCAGTTCGTGTATGTCAAGAGCAGAGAGGAATGGCCTGGGTTGAAATGTACCTCATGGTGTTGGAGGCCAACCTCGAAACTACCGGCGGGGGTGCCGCGATGGTCGAACACCTTCATTAGGGATATGCTAGCTCTCGGCATGTTTGACTGCTTGAGTTTGACCGAGCCCAAAGTACTGGTCGACTTTGGATTGGCCCCTGGCATTCTTAGCCAAAGATTTAAACCTGGTACAAGGGCCAGACCGAATTTGGATTGACCAAATTTCCATTTTTAATGTTTAAATTATTCTTCTTGCTCGGATGTTTGTCGATTATTTCCTAACTGAGGTGTTATTCCCTTTGTATATAGAGTGATAATGTCTCATTTGGCTTTGCTTCAACGGGACTGGGACGAGGAAGAAAGGGAGGCCTAGCTGGTGAAATCGGCTGAGGCGGTGGCCCATCACAAGACGCCGGATGCACCGGCCCCAAGACCACCTCCAATCGGAGCCCCCGAGGGCGTAACAGTGGCTCAGCATGCCACATCGGTTGGAGGATCACCGACCCCGCCGGCGGCACAGCATAAGAGAAAGGACAAAGAGAAGACTGGGGTCGAGCAGACCGGCTAGAAGAAAGCTCGCAAGGAAAAGGGCTCTGGCACTCCAACTCCTAAATCGGCCAAGCCGGGCTCTGGGATTGGGACTTCCGCAGGAGGAAGTCATTCGAGAGGCCACACGGGGTTGTTTCCATCGACTCTCTCAGGCATGGTGAAGACTCCGGTCCCATTTTCGAGAGAGGCCTTACAGATGAGGGCCGACCCCAATTTTGTTGCCCCTAAGAAGATATAGAGACCTTCATGAAGATGCTCCGAATCTCCGAGCCGCACTTCTCGGGCGGTTTGAGTCTGAACAATGAAAATGATCGCCCCCGCCGTCTGAGTACTATACCCTGGGATGATCGACTAACGGGTGCCCTCTATTACAGCTGCTAGACTCGAGCAGATCACTTGTCTCGGTGGAATCACACCGAGCTAGATATCGAGATAGGGACGGCTGTGAAAGCGCTCGGGGTAAGCTTTCCAGACTTCTCTTAACAGATGTTCTTTCTATCTTCTTGGTCTAAATTATCTAACTGACTCTCCTTTGTACAGTTGGTGCAGGACATCTTCCACCTCGGGCGGCGTGCCCAAGTGGGTGCGCCTAGAGCAGAAGGTAGGGATCGAGTCGGAGGTCGAGACTTTGAAGAAGAAGATCGAGGATATGGAGGCGGAAAGGGTAAGCATGGGGCTCCATTTGAAGCCGGTGGTGTCAGCCAAGCAAAAGACCGATGAGTCCATGGCTAAGCTGAAGGAGGAGCTTTTTGGAAAGGTCAAGGAGCTGATCGAATTCCACGAGGAGCTGGACGCGGCCACCCTCAAGCAGGTCGATTTGTACAAGAAGGCCAAAAAAGTTGGGAAATTTGTCGGGGCTCGGATGACGATCGAGTATTACCGGGGAATAATAACCAACCTCACGGCTGAGTCTGAGTGATATGGGGCCTACCGCTTCATGCTTTCTCTGGCTTATAAGAGGTCTTCCGTTCCGTTCTGTGTAGCTGACATGAAAGAAGGATTCGAGCTGTGCCTCGCCCAATGCTTGGCCGCAGGACTTCCGGTTGATTATGATCGAACTAAGATAGGTCTACGATGCCTGGACCCTAGACCCTAGCCAGCTGTCGAAGAATCCGAGCAGGAGGCCACAATTGACTGGGCGGCCCATGAGTTTGGCTTTGCCATTCCCCTGGCCAAGGCCCTCTGCTCGAAAAGACCGGTGATGTCATGCAGATGCCCGAAGTAGTCGACTTGACCATGATGAACCGGGATGTTATGTTCAGAGTCCTGTTTCCTGAAGAAGATAACTTGGAGGCCGGTGAAGTCGAGGAGAAGGCCCAAAGCGAGTCTGAGGAGGACCTGGATTGAGGACCCTTTTTGCTTTCTGTATTTTATTTTTTCTTTTATCTTTTGTTGCAAGTATCGACTCGGGGTAGCCGGTCAATGTTCCCATTTGCAAAATCCAAGGGCTTAGAGCCCATCTTTGTAAGTCTTGGTCGACCCGGGGTGGCCGACGAATGCTCCCAAAGGAAAAATCCAAATCTGTAACCTTCGTAGTTTTAATGCAATTTCCTTTCTTTATGATCGTCCATTTCGAGTGATGTTTTTGGATTCATTTGTCATTTTAATTGTTGTTCGTTTATTTCGAGTTAGCACTAAGGCATACTCACGAACATTATGACTTGAATACAATCTTAAACTTGCTCAAACTATCATACACTTAACTTGAACTATTTAACCCATACAACGAGTATGATAGTCGGTTGAAATGATTAAGATGTTATTGATGTCGAAAAACAGTCTTACATGGATTTAAGCATAAAACTTTCTAAGGTTGTGGGCGTTCCATGATCAGGGAACAAGATTCCCATTCATTTCTTCAAGGTGATAGGACTGATTCTTTCCGACCTTGGTGATGGGTAGGGTCCATCCCAGTTGGCGTCGAGTTTTCCGACCTGTTTGACTATGTTGACTCTTTTGAGGACCAAATTGCTTACTCGGAATCTTCGAGGTCAGACGTTCTTGTTGTAGCTCTTCACCATGGATGCTCGATACTGCTGCATTCGACGGAAACCTTGTTCTCTTCTTTCTTCAATAGTGTTTAGCTCAAATTGTCGATTCTTGAGGTTTTGATTTGGATCGAATTGGATTACACGAGCAGCGGGGTGACGAAGTTCAGCTGGTATCATGGCTTCCAACCCATACACCAAGGAGAATGGGGTTTTCCCGGTTGCCGTTCGAGGACTAGTTCTGTAAGCCCACAATACTTTGTCGAGTTCTTCTGCCCATGTTCCATTCCTTTCGTCAAGCTTGGCCTTCAAGTTCTGGACAATGGTACGATTTGTGACCTCGGTCTGGCCGTTTGCTTGAGAATGGCCGACTGAGGTGAATCTTAGGCTAATCCCTTTGTTCAAACAATATCGTTTGAATTACCGACTCCGGAATTGTGGTCCATTATAGCATATGAGGATTTTGGGTACACCGAATCGGCATATGACGTTCTTCCATAGGAAACGGGACACTCCTGTGAATGTGATCTTGTGGACCGATTCAGCTTCGACCCACTTAGAAAAGTACTCAATACATACTATCACGAATTGGCGCTGCCGAGGTGCGAGGGGAAATGGCCCGACTATGTCGATTCCTCTTTGGTCGAAGGGCCACGCTATCTCGATGGAGATCATCCCGTTCGGGTGTTGATGTATGAGGTTGGAGTGCTTCTGACAACTCGGACATTTTTTTGCCAAATTAATAGCATCCCTTATCATGGTCGGCCAGTAGTAGTCGGCTCGTGAGACTTTCTTGGCTAGCACCCTTCCTCCTACATGATTTCCACAAGATCCCGCATGGACTTCTTCGAGCACTTCCCTGGCTCGGGAGGGCAGTAAGCACCTCTTGGCCAGCTCTCTGAAGGACATCTTAAATAGTAGACCATCCGGATCGATGGTATAACTCGCCGACCTAGCCATGAGGCGGCTTTTTTTAGTTTTGTTCTCTGGCAAAATCCGGTTTCTCGGTATACCAAAATTTCATCAAGCCAACACGGCTCGGCTGGGTCGATGCTCATGACTGCTTCTCTCATTTCAATCGATCATGTGGTGTTCGAGAAGAACATGATTGACTTATCGCTTGTGCCTCTCAAGCCATTTGCCACCTTCGATAGGACGTTGGCTCTCTCGTTCGCTTCACCAGGGATTTGCTCGAGATTAAAGCGTTTGAATTTCTAGGCCCAAGTCTTAACTTGTTCAAGGTACTTCGCCATAGAATCTTCTCAAGCTTCGTGTGCTCCATCATACTGGCTCGCTACAAGCTGTGAATCGGTCAGAGCGACAAGATCTTCGACTTCTTGTTCCTTGGCTATTTTTATTCCCAAAAGGAGTGCCTCGTACTAGGCTTTGTTGTTTGTGGTGGGGAATTCTAGGCAGATGGCAAAATCGAGCTCATCTCCTTCCGCACTTCTGAGGCACACGCTTGCTCCTCTCCAAATGAGGTCGAGGAGCCGTCGACTGAGAGTGTCCATCGGCCCTTACCCTTCATCGATGCAATAGATGAATCCTTTTCGACCAAGAAATCGGCTAGAACCTGCGCCTGATATGCCATCCTCGGTCGATAAGACAGGTCGAACTGTCCTAGCTCAATGGACAATTTAGTCAATCGACCTGAGCAATCTGGCTTTTCCATCACTTGTCTGAGCGGTAGGTCGGTTAGAACAACGATGGAATGGGCTTGAAAGTAGGGCTTCAATTTTCGAGCTGTGTGGACCAACCCTAATGCGAACTTTTCGATCTCGAGGTATCGGGTCTTGGCCCCATGCAAAATTTTACTGACGTAATAGACGGGCATGTGCTTTTGTTTGCGGACAACAACTAGAACGGAGCTCACGACCTCTTCTGATACTGCTAGATAGAGCAGCAATTCTTCTCCCGGGCTCAGGTTTGGCCAACAAAGGGGACGATTCGAGGTATTTCTTTAATGCCTCAAATGCCTGCTCTCATTCGTCGGTCCATTTAAAATCTTTAATGTTCCGTAGTATTTTGAAGAAGGGTAAGCTCTTTTCAGCCGACCTCGAGATGAAGCGGTTGAGTGATATGATTCGACCTACCAGGCACTGGACATCTCAGATCATTTTCAGGTTGGCCAAATTCCTAATAGCACTACTTTTCTCAGGGTTTGCTTTGATCCCCCGTTGGCTGACCATGTAGCCCAGAAACTTTCCTCCTCCCACCCCAAATGTGCATTTGCTCGGATTGAGCTTCAAGTTATATTTTTTGAGGAGGTCGAATATCCGACTCAAATCTGCTAGGTGGTCACTCGACGTTGTCGATCGGACTATCATATCGTTACGTAGACCTCCATTGATTTTCCTATCTCGCCCTCAAATATCCAGTTGACCAACCTTTGATATGTAGCCCCCACGTTTTTTAGCCCGAAGGGCATGACCCGGAATCAGTAAATTTCTTTTGAGACGACGAAGGTGGTCTTATCTTTGTCCTCGGGCGCCATGAATATTTGATAGTAGCCTTAAAAGACATCCATCATGCTCAATGTTTCGCATCCCGCGGTACAGTTGACTAGTTGGTCGATTCGAGGAAGGGGATATGGGTCCTTGGGGCAGGCTTTGTTTAGATCTGTAAAGTCATTACACATACGCCATTTTCTCCCGGCCTTAGCAACCAACACCACATTACAAAGTCAATCGACGTACTTGGCAGGGGTGATGTAGCCCACATCGAGCAGCTTGTTCACCTCTGCCTCAATGATTTCACTCCTCTTGATGGTTTGGGTCGGAGTTTCTGTTTGACCGACCGAAATGCGGGGTCGATGTTGAGATGATGCATGATGATAGAGGGGTCGACACCCACAAGGTTGTTCACACTCCAGGTGAACACATCGGCGTTGTCTTGCAAAAACTGAATGAGCAAGACCTGCTCATTTTCTTTACCGGGCTCAGCCACACCTACACTGGTGGTCTTCTCGGATTGATCGGGTTGCAGCTCAATCTGGATGGTCTGGCTTGAAGCCTCGACTTGAGCTGCTACTTCTTCTTTTCTCTGTTTCTTCTTCGCCCTTTTGGAGATTCGTACAGGCCCTCCAGGGTCCATGGAGTCGAAATCCTCAATCTCATCCTCGCTGTCGTCGGGTAGGTCGAGTATGGGGATGGTTTTTTGGTCGGGCAGCTTCACTTTCTCCATGAATATCGAGTAGCACTACCAGACTATGGGCACATCGCACCTCAACTCGCCTATTCCGGCTTGTGGGGAGGTTGATCAATTGGTGATACGTGGAAATTACAGCGCGAAATTCGATCAGACCAGGTCGACCAAAAATGATGTTATAAGCGAAAGGTTGGTCGACCACTATGTACTCAATTTCGACTGTCGCCCTCTTAGGGAGCGTTCCCATGGAGGTGATCAGTTTAACTCGGCCTTGAGGGTGTACCTCCGAGCCCCGAATCCTGTTAAAGTGTTTTAAGTGGTTCGAGCCTGAGCTTCTTAGTTAGATTCATTCGATCAAGAGTCGCAAGGTAGATAATGTTCACA